>MU161146.1:7651-23241 GCA_015888305.1 Antheraea pernyi | reverse complement strand
TTTTTTTTTTCTTTTCTTTATTTATAATGGGAGTTTGGTCACAAATTGACCATGTCACCCCTGTGATTAACAACAAAATAAAAATTGTACACGAACAGTAAATAGTCTACCGGTTTTTCAATCCACACATAACCAGCCTGTAAAGCATTCTTGCTTCGTAAGATGTTTTGAAAGCAAGAATGGCATTACATAAACCCACAGATCTTAATGATTCATTCATTTTATTCTCTAGTGCTACTCTTGGGGCATGGTTACGTCTGCATTCAGTCATAATGTGGTACACATCTTCTACAACATTGCATGTGTCACAATTTGGTGACGACTCCAATTTGATTAAATATAAAAAGCTATGTGCCCTGAACAGAGTCGAAAGGCAGTACTTAATTCAGTTCGACTGATTTTAATTTTGTCAAACCAGGTATAGCGCAGTAAAAGGTACAATGAATAACAAAAAGATGTACATATATATGTCGGAGGAAGCTATAAGTCGAGTTGATTATTGCTTGCACACATAATATTATTTGTTTTCATCTAAATTCTTAATTTAATTTTATTTGATTTATAACATTTTTCTATAACTTAAAAGCTTTAATAATCTGATAAAAGTTAAGAATATTGTAATTCACATAACGACCAATCAGAACAGACCATGTGCCTCGAGCGGAGTCTAGATAACGTTTACTTTAAGAGGCGTACAGTTTTATTACTTTCAAAATACTTAATTTTTATTCTATTTCATTTGTTACATTTTTCTATAGCTTAAAACCTTAATGATGTAATAGAAGCTACATACAAAGTAAGTTACGTAATGACCAATCAGAGCAGAGCTAATGCCTCGAGCGTGGTCGAGGCGCCATCTTTACTTTTGGAAGGTGGACAGTTTTATATGGGACATTCGTTTGGTAGCACCAGATCGAGTTGGATCGTTGATAAGAGTATTATTATATTCGGTGATTAAAGTAAGATCGGTGCCCCGAACTCGCTGCTCGGTCGTAGTTGTTAATTTTTGCAACGATATCATTGTATAGTGTAAAACTATTGTTGAATCTAAATTAAAATACATGAAACTGTCTACATTGTGTTTTGTGCTCGCATTTTACCCGAATGACGCCCACTAATGACGATGTCAACGGGAATAACGTTCTCCCCGACATATATATACATATATAACAAAAAGTGTCTTTGATTTTTTTTCAGTTTATGTTAAATCGACAATGTTACTAAGCGTTGGTTATTTTTGAGGGCCGTATGTCAATGACAAGCCGCCTCTCCAGAATGGTGATGCAGCCTCAACAGGAAGCCTTCAGCTTTTGTTCTCCGGACGAAATGATAAAAACATCAAGCAACGCCGCGCCGCGTCCATTGTTTTGCGACCGGTTTTTATTCATTCGCCGTCCATTGTTACTCGCAGCGGGTTCTGGCGATCGTTTATAATTTTATAACAAACATTTTTTTGCAATTAAAACAATCCTCCTTATTACATTATTTTATTTACAAGTTGCCAGTTTTTGTTTTTGCAATGTCATTAATACGACCTCATTATTGTGTTTCTTTGCGATATATTGTGTATTGAATTCAATGGATCTCTAATTAATTATGCTTATATTAATTTTGTAAACGATATTTTAATTAATAATTGAGTCCGCTGCAATCCACCTGGTGTTTTAACTAAAATATTTAAGCAAAGAATTTATACTCATTAATTTTTTTCAATTTTGCATCACTCTCTATATCTTTGTTGAGATTATACTGTAAAAATATCGTGAAAACTCGTTATTTCGAAACCCTTTACAACTAAAAGAGAATCCTAGTTACATTCCCTTTAATACTTTAGTTATTCAAAGTCTGTTCACACGACGAGTTAAAATAATCAGTATTTCTCTACGAAATATTTCAGAATACATTTCCCTAGCACTTGAAGAAATATTTTCACTAAGCAATAACCTTTATATTTCAAAGTAAAAGTGAGCAATTACGTAGGCACCTACTTTAAGAGTTTTGTCGACAATATCTACATAATTTCCTTAAATAATCTATTTTGCCGACAATCTGTCGTCTGTACTGTTTGACGTGTCTGTACTTTTTAGATATTTGTGAAAAAAATGTTGCAAGTGTCTTGGAAGTAATAAAATTGGATAAGTAATAAAATACATTTCCATCATTTTTTAAATACTGCGTTCACGATAAAACCTCACCAAGAAAATCATAAGCATTTCCTCGAGTAACAGTTGATCTTGGTTTCATTAAAATCGTTTCACTCTATCAAAACTTATTCTAATTTTAATGACGACGTGACTTAAGTACGAGATAAAATTAGTTTTTTTATCTTTATTTTTTAAGGGCTTTTATCATTTTTTGACATTTCAGTCCCATCGTAACTTATATCTATATACGTACAACTAAAACTCTTAAATCTAAAAACACAAATAGCCTAACTATTAAACCTAAATATATTACCTACACAGCTTTTTGCAACAGTCCGATATCGATATTAATATTGTCCTGTTTAATAAGACGCATCCTCTCAATGTCATATTTTTTGCATTCTTTCAAAATATGATGGATGTCGTCAACCTTACCGCAGTCTTTGCAATTTGGTGAATTTATAATTTTCATAAGGTGTTTAAATTTCCCTGATGGAATATGTACAGACCGTAATCTAAAAGTAGAAATAAGTAATGTTCTTTTTATATTCGCCTTTGTGAACCAAGGTACAGGTGGAGGCTGACACTGTATACTATATAAAAGTAGATAAATAAATTAACTTGATACATTCAAATGATTTTATTAGCCACTGTTTTTTTTTTACATTAGGTTCCACGTGTACCGAGTCGTGGCCATAGTTTTTACTATAAACATTTTTTTAATTATTCCACTATTGTAATGTAGAATAAACCTTTCTTAAAATACTTGGTAGGTTTCTTGTTTTAGTACAATATCACGTGATTTGGAATGATGACGTTGGTCCAAGTGGTAACAAGTTAAATCTACAGAGCTGACTGTCAAGTGTTGCTGTTAGAAAACACCTACATATATTGGGTGAGAAATGTTCAACTTTAGTGTAGTATCTAGTCAGGATTTAGAGACGTTAAAGTCGATTTAAAGTCTTTTTTGTAGTGAAACTTCTTTAGAATCGTTGTGATTTCAAACCGGATGCAACGGAAAAACTACAGGTAAGAGACACAAATACAAAAATGTGTAGGATGAAGCCGGCAAAGAATGAGACAGGAATATACATACTATTTAATATTATCGGTCTATCCTCTTTGTGCCATGATTCGTAGCATCCCCACTCCCGTTTTCTAAGCATAGTCGCCTGTAATAATTACTGAGCCATAGCGAGAGAGCGAATGTCGGTGTGTATGTATATTGCACACTGTTTAATACTTGCTTATATTTGAGCATTTAGCGTGTGTTAGTATATGTGAAAAGTACGTGAGCTAATACTACTGTACACTGTAACATATACTGTTAAATACAATATAAAATAACTTTTAAAATTAATCAAAATACTTTCGTTTTTAAACAAATAAACTTTGTAATTATCCTACCCTTGTTATATATATATTCATCTCATTCTTTTGTCGATTTACTGAAGTTTCACTTCTATCGTGTGTGAATCGCACACACACCTTTTTTATATCATAGTAGGCAAATGACCATGCGGATCACCTGATGTTAAGTCATCACCGCCGTCCATAGACACTAATAACACCAGGGGAGTCGCTAATGCGTTGTCAGGCTGTGTTTGGGGGAGGGGCCGAGGAGAGGGGATTGGATGGGGGGAGGGGAGGTGGTCCTCCGGCGCTCTCACTGACCGAACGTAACGCAACAATCAAGCACTGTTACTTCACGTAGTTTTTCTGTGAGAGGGTGGTACTACCCCGAGCGAGCCGATCTTTTCATGCTGAAACTGGTAATAGCTTCAGCGTGGCTCCACCACCTCTACTAAAGTCGTGCCATCATCGTCAACATTATCAGCCTGTAACAAACCATTGCAGGGCTATAGACCTCTTCTCAAATTAAGATATGGGCATAAGCTCCACGGCAGCCCACGACGTATTAGTGATTTCAAACTCAGAGAAATCCACAATTCTAGATTTCCCTACTCAAGAACATTTCTCAGGTTCAGGTTTCCTCACGATGTTTTCCTTCACCATCAGCTGATACCAATTGCCAATTTAAATTAGTAAATGTACGCGAGTTCGGAAAAATTCGTTGGTATATGCCAAGGGTCGAACACGCGGACACCGGATTGATATTTCACCTATCAGGCCACCATGACTTTTGACGACCTGCTACCATGCCGTGGTATTTATCACGAGATTTTCCTTCACCGAAATCTCCGACACCTTTGCAAGTATTCGAACCTACGTCGATCGTATTGTACGCAATGATATTATAACCAAAAAGCTGTAGTTACCTACATGATATTTTAACAAAACAAATGGCACAGTAACGCGCCCATACGTAAAGTGATATTGTAACGCCATACTGTGTAAGATAAAACGTGCGTAAAACGTAGTTACGGGATTGACGGGACATCCGTCAAAAATAAGTTAGCACGCCAAGTTTTAACAAGGCGTACATATCACAAACAATCTTGAAGCTCACTAATGTTACATATGAGAATATGAATTATTATATTCGGAAAAGAGTCCTTTTCTAGAGATATAGATCAATAATATATAAACGCGAGCGAATCCGCTGGTACGAGCTAGTACATCCTAAAGTAAATATAGATAATGCATGTGGTTACCATGAAATTACTACACTATTTTCAAGTGAACGTAGTCATGGGTAATAACTAGGCGTTCATGAATGTTTGACAAAACATTTCGCGTAACAAACGAGTACTTAAGTTTTTGCACTGTGACTCGAGGCCACCGGGGGGTCATAGGGCTAGCGGGAGACGCTCGCCGTCATATTATATGAATTTCCAAGGTATAAGCGTTATATTTTTGTTGACGAATTGTATCATGTCTGATGAATGAAAATTCCTTCTTACTTTGGCCTAAAACTTACGACCATTTTCAAGTAAATTCAATTTAATTGTGATGGATTTTTGACAGATATATTCAACTCGATTTTACCCGTAGCTTCCTTTTGTTATTGTAGATTTGGCTCATCTATCAAGAATAGTATTTTTCTATATGGAAGGCCTATGTCCTCTTTTGTACCCCATCATGCAAAATGTTATGACGATCGGTTAAGTTACAGCGTGAAAGGCGTAACAAAGTCACAGTCACATTATAATATTAGATTAACATACGCATCTCTGCCATCTGTAGTTTTCTCTCAACCATCTCTTTCGTAGCCCTGCACTGAAATTCATACAACATGACTGATCTTATAAAAGTTTTGTACACCTTCCACTTGAGTTTCAAGGGCACTCGGGGATTACAAGCTACACCAAACACCTTTCGCTATTTCATCCACTCAGCATTTATTCTAAGTAGAAGGTATGATATCCATTTTATTCTAAATTGCCACTAAAGGTGTTTTATTATTATAATATTTTATATTGTGATATAACGTAAACGAACTGATTTTGCAAGGCTTTTACCAAAAGTGTATCAAGGAACTTCAATATGATATAACAAAGATCAGTAAGGTAGTTGCGAAGTGAGGCTCGATGCGGCTGCATCGCTGATTGCCGTATTGTGCCTCTCACAATAACTCGATTAGGAGCAGACCGATACCGGACATGCTTCTGGTTGTAATAACGTGGACATTACTCGAAAAATTTCTTTCATAAATGTTTCTATAACTAGTATCTATTGTAGTTGTTAATTTTATTATACACTAACTTGTGTCCGCGACTTCGTTCGCGTTCGTTACCGTTTACGCAGCGCACGCTGCAGAAGTTCTCAAAAGGAACAAAAAAAGCTCCTGATTTTGAAACATTCTTCATTGGTGTTCCGCTCCTTTTGGTCTTAGCGTGATGATATATAACACTGTAAAAAAATCAACTCGGACCAGTAGTTCCTGAGATTAGCGCTTGAAGCGAACAAACTCTTCAGCTTTATAATATTAATATCACTACATACATTACATGTATAAAAAAGTCCCCTATCGCGTCTGTCTGTCTGTCTGTTCGCGATAAACTCAAAAACTACTGAACGGATTTTCTTGTAGTTTTAACCAGTATATAAAATGATTCATGAGGAAGGTTTTAGTGTATAATTTGTCAAGGATTTTTTTATAATAAGAGCGGGACATCGTCTGCCGTGCCCGCTAGTAGAAAATAAAATAAAATGATAGAACTCTACAGTTATTCGTGCATCATATAAAAAGTAACGGATACATTTGGTTCAATTTCCGTTTCATTTCCAACACTTGTGGACCTTACTTAAAAAAATATCAAGATTCTTGCTGTGAAAGAGTAGAGCAAGCGGTGTGGTACATATAAGCAGGAGAAGGGAATTGTTTTCAAATAAATTTTGTAAGTAAATTATGTTCTTCTAATTATTATAACTAGTGGGCGCCCAGTGGTCGACATTCGACCATAGTTCATTGGTTTTTAAAGTTTGAACTTTATTAGGGTTCTTTTGTCAACTTACTTCTATAATCAAAGGTTTTTATCATGTTCACTCAGTTATTATAATAATAGTTGTATGTTATAATATCAATGTAGAATGAAAAAGGGTAATTGGAACGTAAGAGTAAAATAATACATACAGTCGAGCATAGCAACCTCCTTCACAACCTTTTTTGAAGTCCTTTATTGACAGATGTCAAAATGTCTTTTTTATTTACATGTGTGTATATGTTGTGTAAAATTGAAGCAGTAGTGTGAATAATGCACATTTTAATTAATTTAATGTACTTCTAATGCATTTTATATAAAATAATTAGCTTTCTGCACTTCTCCTCCATATAAACTTTAATTATGCTAAATTTCTCGTTCATCCGTTCGCGCAATTCCGTTAAAAAGGTATACAAAGTTTGGGCTTCACGTGGGCTTACGACGCAGTGTGTGGTATCTAATATTTCAATGCAATTGACAATATAAAATATATCATATAATAATTCTTATCCATACATTTCTAACAAGTGTCCACCACTCCAATTAGGTGAGTGGCGAGCTACCCAAGCACAAAGGCGTAGATAATGGTCAGTTAACTTAGTTCCGAAGATAGTTCACTTAGAACCAACTTGACTTTATCAAGTTGCAATTAAGTTCACCGGCTTAATTGAATATTCTCACGGTCCTCTCACAATTACGACCTCATGAACTGGACCATATCGATCGTGACTTTTGGTACTCTCTGGGTTACGGAATACGTCGCTTACGTGAAATTTTTGTTTTATTGGAATTTGTAATTATTACATTTTTGTACTAATGATCCACCATAACCTCGTACTGATACATTGCACTAATATAACAACATAATAAGTGTCAAAGCGCTATGATCTTGTCGTATAAATAACTCTTATTACTTGTAATTTGCTATCTGTGGTATTTGCTAAAATAATAATTGAAGCAGTATGCTTTTTTATCTACACTAGATGTTCAACTTAAATAAATCATTTTATCCGATAAGTACTCTACCGATCAAAATGGCTACATAAATAAGCCAGTATTTATTGATAATAAGTAAAAGGTAAAAAAAATAAATAAACCGCCTTCGATGTGAAAAACTAATAAGGCACTAAAAAGCAAAATATAACAAAATTATTAAATTAACCAAATTAAATAAAAAATATTGACATTCGCGCTACCTAATAATATATTTGAAGTCAATGACAAACTGAAAATAAGCGTCATTTTCAGACGTCACAATCGTACACATGTGGATCCAACCTTATAATAATTCACATTGAGAATACTAAGATAAGCTCTTGTTTGTTACTTCTCTAGCGTTGATGTGGATCTGATATATCCTTTGGTAACAATATTTTTATTTGGTTAAAAGGTACATTATGTGCTGTTCTAGTACTAGTAATATTTATGCAAAAAATCATAATAATCGGTTGAGTAGTTAAGACTCGAAAGCGTAACAAACAAACAAACTCACATTCCTATTTATACTAATGATTACGGTCTGAACACATTACTTAAGGGAAATTTAAACACCTTATGAATATTATAAATTCACCAAATTGCAACGAGTGCGGTAAGGTTGACGACATCCATCATCCCATCTCCTCATTGTACAGGTGAGGCTGATGAGGGAAGACGACTGGTTGTGTACCCAGTAGCCTCTCTATAGTCGGACGAAGCCTGGCGTTTACTCGCCAGGGTTGCGCAGGGCGGTTTCTCAGGTAGACAGCAGGTTCGATCCCTGGCCGCCCCTACCATGCGGCGGACGGTACACCGTGGGGTTTTAGTCTGTGCGAGTCGGACATAACCCACTCTCTCACCCGAGAGGGTGGCGTCTCCATAAAGGGTTTCCCCACGTAAATAAAAAAAAAAGGTTGACGACATCCATTATCTTTTTAAAGAGTGTAAAAAATATAACATTGAGAGGATGCGTCTTATTAAACTGTATAATATTAATATCGAGGATGTGGGTGTGTATCACAGTATTCTGTCAGAACCGATATCGGACTGTTGCAAAATGCCGTGTAATATATTTACGTAGGTTTGGTGGTTAGGCTATTTGTGTTTTTAGATTTAAGAGTTTTAGTTATATATAGATATAAGTTACGATGGGACTGACATGTCAAAAAATGATAATAAAAGAATGTGGTGTTGTGGGACACCAGGTAGGAACGAAGTTCCTTCGGCTAATGTAGAATGGACACAATTTGGAAAAAAAATGCAAGAGGAGAAAACAAAATTAATTAATTAAATTACCGATTAACCGATATTATAATTATAATTCACAGATTAATTAAATTAATTCAACGATTAATTTCACCGAGAATTCGAAAGAAAGAAGGAGAAAGAGAAAGGTATTATACACTACTCGCTTGTGTATACGACTGTCGCGCCTGCGCACGTCTCATTTAACGGTTTTATTCCACGCACTTGTTCTTACGGTTTTACTATCACATTTTTTTCAGTTCGGTCGCGCAGCAAATTCCCAATCTCCTTCAAGCCTGCCGTAAGGAACTTCGTTCCAAAAGTCCCTTAAAAAATAAAGAGGAAAAAAATAAATGTTATAAAGCTGGACGGTTTGTTTGTTTGGTTGAACGCTCTAATCTCAAGAACTACTGGTCCGATTTGAAAAATTCTTTCAGTGTTAGATAGCTCATTTATAGAAGAAGGCTATTATAGGCTATATATACGCTAAAACCAACAGGAGTAGACCACCATTGAAGAATGTTTCAAAATAGCTTTTTTTCGTTTTGAGAGCTTCTGATGCGTGTTAGCGTTAGCCTAAGGTAACTATTCCACGCGGACATACTGGCGGGCAGAAGCTAGCTTATAATATTAGCTATAATTACCGACCATCAACAGCAACAAATATCTCGATTGTTTTTGTTTTTTTAATGTCAAAATCAGGCAAACGAACAGATGGGTCTCCTGATGTTAAGTGATCACCACCGTCCATAGACACTAGAAATACCAGAAGAGTAGCAAATGCGTTGCCAGCCTGTGTATGGGAGAGGGGGAGGGAAAGGAGAAGGGGAAGGGAAAGGGGGGAAGGAGGTGGGCCTCCGGCGCTCTCACTGACCGAACCAAACGCAACAATGCAAGCACTGTTACTTCACGTCGGTGTTCTGTGAGAGGGTGGTAGTACAGAGGGCGAGCCGACCCATTCGTGCTGAAACTAATAATAGCTACAGCGTGGCTCTACCACCTTCTAATTGTCACCGTTGCTATCGAATTATATTGTATTTATTACCACAAGGCACAAAGCCATAATTAAAAAACATAAATAAGCTTCTAACGCTACGTGATATACGTATGAAATATTTCATTTTTATTTCTTTGTAACGACTCAATATCAGCATTTGAAGTTATCACCTCAGTTTTATTATGGTCATTAAAGTATCTCTATAAATGAAGTTGTAGAATTTTTGATTTTATGTTTATTAGCTTGTAGATTCGACGGCGTTCGGTAGGGCGATGTATCTTAGTGATAAAAGTCATAGGTAACATCCAATAAGTATTCTGATATATATCCAAACTGGATTGTAAAGGATATTTATAGGAAAGCAAAACATAATAAATTAACTAAATTAATTGAAAATAATTTCATGTATCAGGTAACAGCCCAAGCCGAGGTGTGCCGTGCACCCTTGAGCTAGTTGTCAAATAAAATTGGCTGAGTGCCTTAAGCACTCGCCTTAGTAGTCCGGTGAAGCTGTTAAGACCTTGGTAGGTCAATAGCGTAGTCAGTTCGAAAAAAAAAATGAAAATAACAACCACAAATGCGACACCTAAATGTTTTCCAGGTTATGTATGCCATTCAACTAGCTACAACAAGGAAACGCTCCAAAATAATCATCGGCTTTGCCATGTTTTGTGGCAATAATTGAACGTAGACCGAAGTATTGGACAGTTCTCAACGACCAGGCAACTTAATATTTTCTTGAAAAAGCTGTACGCTTTCGTACCTTCTTGTGAATGGCGGAAATATGTAGTCCCTATTTCTGTCGTTAGACGACCTCTAAGAAGTTCTTCCACTATCTTCTGTCTCATTCACTCCCTCACTTTTTAATATTTTGACTTTCTAATCAAAACTTTTCGCTTTGCGTTCGATGTTCGAAACATTCTGTTTCGTGCAAACCTTATCCTAATATTACAAACAGTTATCTTTATAAATGAAATCATAAAATTGAACATATATAATAGCAAGTATTAATCTATAATTATATACATACAAACAAAATTATTGTGCTTGTTTGGATTAAACTCAAATTGAATACACAGATTTTGGCGAGCTTTTTATAAGTGAAATTCAAGCATAGCGCCACCTACAGGGCCTAATTACGAATCTAAATCGTTCTTGAATCCTTCTAAACACACAAAAAAATTTCATCAAAATCTGTCCAGTTGTTTAGGAGGGCTTCAGTCACATACACATGAACAGAAGAACATAAAGAGAAATAGCTTTTAGGTTATTATTACTTAATTAAGCTTTTTCCTGTGAACTAAGCGATTGTGATAAAATTTAACAGATATAACTAAAATCCATAAAAACGTTATAAGGTTATAAATAACGTAACGTAACGTTATAAGGTTATAATTATTGTATGAGTATAGGATAAGTTAATATTTATTTTAAAAAACAAGTTTGTATTCAAATGCGCTTAAAAGCTTAATCGCTTTGTTTTCATCGTGTCTGACGGCCATTTTGTTTCTACTTCATTTTCGTGTATCAAGAAATAACAAACATGTAGAACTGCAAAGTCATAGGTTTAAATTAACTGATTCTCATACAGCTTGACTTGACTTAAACAAACTAACAAACAATTTAAGTTAAATAAAAGCTTGTAAAATTTAAAAGACATGCTGCAGCTACTACTGGTTTCAGCATGAATGGGTCGGCTCGCCCGGAGCGGGGCCACCCTCTCACAGAAAACCGACGTGAAGTAACAGTGCTTGTATTGATGCGTTTCGTTCGGTCAGTCAGAACGCCGGAGACCCATCTCCTCTTCTCCCTCCCCCTTTGCCCACCCATTCCAACTCCCCTGGTGTTGTTAGTGTCTATGGATGGCGGTGATACCTTACCATCAGGTGACCCGTCTGTTCGTTTGCCTCCTATAATATAAAAAAAATGAAATATGTAGATCTCATGAAATAATAAAACCTGAACGAAGTCATAAAAACAAATTAGGTATAAATAAAATCAACCAGGGCTTATTTGAAGTTTAAAGGTATTTTTCCAGTCTGTCACAGAGTACTAAGCACTGGGAACCTTCACTGTATCTGTACCTCTTTTAGTAGATAATGTGTAACAAATTGGCGCAGTTGCCACTTGTAAGCATTTATACTAAAAAGCCGCTTCGATAATCCTTTGACGCAAGTTATAGAGTTAAGCGGGAGTGCAATAATTATCATATTCTTTTAAAAAAATTATTTTTTACACAACTAAAGTTCTCTTTAGGTATAATATATGATTAGAGTCATATTTTACTAGAAAATCAGTCTATACGAGTCAGTTTACGTTAAAAAAAAGCGACTTGACGCCTGAGTTATCATATATAAACCATTAGCTGCTAACTCTTATAAGAAATCTATAAATATTATAAAGCAATATCATTTCGCAATTAATTGTTTTTTTAGTTCTTTTAAACCACGCAATGGGTTTTTTGTTTATTTCGATGATAATACATTTATTGTATATATAGATTATAGAAAAATCTATGTATTCTAATGAAGTCGTGAAAAGCTTAAAGTCGCTAACGTTGGTTACTCTGGCTAAACCTTATGAGGTATATAAAAATAATATATTACGGAATTGCATATCTCAGAAATGCCTATAGAAAATTGTACAATGGTATATATCGTTACATAATTTAAACCTACAGCTATATTTTATCTCTTTCACAAATTATTTACGTACTTGCGTATTTGCGACGCTATTTTGTCGAATACACTATTAATCCTTATCCAGTGAAATATTTTAGTTATGTTGATAATTTAATGTACGTCAAAATTAAACTTTAGAACATATGATTTGAATCATGATCTTAGAAGATATCACAGATTAGAAATTACGCGTAACAACAAAGATGTTTGTATGAAGATTCATAAATAACTTCCAGTTGTTGAAGCGTAAATATCAAAAATCTACAAATGTATGTATGTCATTAAGACAGTTATGGGACCACATAAATCAGAAAGTCGGCACGGGTCTCTAGTTTCTAATATAATAAAGTTTATTTCTACTATCCGTATAATAGTGCGTATTCTAAGGAGCTCTTTAACTTGTGTTGACAGTAATTCAGTGCTTACTAAATGCTAACAAAATTGCTTATATGTATAATTAAATATAAGTTTTGTTATTTATTAATGCATGTCAGCCTATAAGAGGCTCACTGCAGAGCCATAGGCCACTTTCCGTAAGAAGGTATGGTCACAATCACCAGAGAAGCTGGCAATGTATTGGCGAATTGAAACTCCGATAAATTCAATTCTATACCTTCCCACAGTGGTACTACGAGGACATTTCACTCGTTCAGGTTTCCTCACGATGTCTTTCCTCATTCTCAGCCGATAGTGTTGCCAATTTAAATTAGTATGTGTACGTGAATTCTGAAAAATTCGTAGTTACATGTCGCTACATTGACAAATCGTTTGTTCTCTTATGTTTTGTACCACATGCCATAGTCGGCGCGGCGCGTCGGACGTGGTACTTATCTATAGGCGCGACTACACCTGTTCGTCAGGCCTTTACGTTCGCCGCTCCGATTGTCAAACTCATACACGACAACGAGCGGCGTTTATGTGGAGGAGATGCCTTTACTAACATAATTTACTTTTTATTTCTAGCTTTTACTCGGCTTGTTAATTCAGCGATAATGATATAGGCTATCAAAATATAATGTACAATATTTTTATTGCAAATCTGATATATGAATAAAATATACGCGTACTCTGTACGCGTGGAACCTAATATAAAAAAACAGTCAGTAATAACATCTGAATGTATTAAGTCGCGTCGTCATTTAATACAATACAATTTACCATAACTTTTGACTTTTTTTTCTCGAACTGACTACGCTATTGACCTAGCAAGGTCTTAACAGCTTCACCGGACTACTAAGGCGAGCGCTTAAGGCACTCAGCCGATTTTATTTTGGCAACCAGCTCAAGGGTGCACGGCACAGATGTAAGATTTTGTGTCCCTGTATCGCGTGAGCAGCGTACTCAAGGGCTCCACGCCGAGGGAACGGACCTAGGCTTGAGCTGCTGCCGAGGGGGGCCTAGTCTGGTGTGCGGGAGCGAAATTTATCCCTAGACCACGGCGGTGTGATCTGTGGTTACGCGGGCGTGGGCGTGAGCACGCTCTGTTTGGAGAGACAGGCTGGTACTGATCATTCACTGCCGTTATTTCATCGGGAGGGTCGGTAAAAATATGTCGCGGGCGTCTTTTACAACGCGCAGCGTTTGGTACGGGTTCGTATTTTGCGGCGGATACCACTAACGGACTGGGATGATTCGCGGCTTTTTCAAAATAACTAATCGTAAGTGATTTTACGTACGCCCAGATAGAAGGCATCTTTAGGTCCCTATGTAGATCAACTGTATTAAGTCCATTTACATTTCTCTAATACTTAAGTTGCGTCGTCATTTAATACAATACAATTTACTATAACTTTTGATAGAGTGAACCGATTTGAATGAAACCAAGACTAAACGTTACTCGAGGACATGCTTCGTTAAGTGTCATCGCCAGCACAGTACTTTAGCAGTGATGCCCGTTCATACAAACATTTATAACTGGTATTTCGACAATACCAGTAATAATCTACTAGAAGATTGGTTGCCAAAAATAACATAAAAAAAGAAGAATGAAATTGCGTTGCTCGTATCGTTACCTTATGTGTAAGCAATATGGTCTCTTTCCGACCTACTAGTTGTTGCATAGTGCTTGCTATATTCGCACTTTCCGATAACACATGCCGATGATCATTATCACTGTCAATAATATTAACAGACAATACAAAAGCAGAATAATAATGAATTATAGGATTTTTATTTTTCGTAATAAAGACCACCTCTATTAATGTCGTTTGTTTCAATAATTCAGTTTTATTACAGTATTGTTCGAAGAGTTTAAAAACAAACAACAAAGGTATAGAACCATAATATAAAACTGGTCGCTTACACTCATTATTTGAAACCTTATCCGTATGGAGTCACAGTATAATATTTATACCTTTTTCACGTTTTTTTTAAAGGTATATTCTAATCTGAGCTGTCATCGGCGGTAACAGAAATAACTTGGAATATTATGGCAGGGGTCTAATGAGACAAAGGGTTAATGAGAATAACAATGGCCGAGCAGTAAAATATTGGATTTATTTACGTTGGACAGTGCGGCCAATGATCTGATAACACGTCGATGCGTCATTAAGGCGAAGCTCTCTTGATTAAACATTATTTAAACTTTCTTAAAAAAAGCTACAAATCACTATACATGTAAATAACACACACACTACGTATTTATTACTTTATAATGAACTGATGATGATAAACAAACTGAGAGATTAATTAGAAATGAGATTATTATTCAAACACTCGGTATATTTAAAACATATATTGGTTTTAACTTTCATATATAATTTACGTGATTTGATATATCTTTGACTATAAATATAATCTATTCGTAATGAGAAATGCAATAAAATCCGAAAAACAAGTTCATTTAAATTTTGTAGTTTCTTAATAATGTAAGTTTGTTTATCTTCTATATCTATATAAACGTCTAGAAAAGTATGTCGTTAATATAGATTTCGATCAAATATTCTTAAAAGAAATCAAAGTTTTACAATTTTAAATCAAATCAAATCAAAATCACTTTATTCAATTTAGGCCCTAAGAAGGCACTCATGAACGTCAAAACTACCACCGGTTCGGAAAACAACCCAGTCATCGAGAAGAACCGGCAAGAAACTCGATTTGGTTTATCTTTTTAACAAATATATATAACATTTACAATAATAATATATTATATACAATAGTA
>MU161145.1:19539-32587 GCA_015888305.1 Antheraea pernyi | reverse complement strand
TATATAAGATGCATTAGAAGTACATTAAATTAATTAAAATATGCATTACTCACACTACTGCTTCAATTTTACACAACATATACACACATGTAAATAAAAAAGATATTTTGACATCTGTCAATAAAGGACTTCAAAAAAGGTTGTGAAGGAGGTTGCTATGCTCGACTGTACGAGTATGTATTATTTTACTCTTACGTTCCAATTACCCTTTTTCATTCTACATTCAACAATGATATTAACCCTAATAAAATGCAAACTTTAAAAAATCAATGAACTATGGTTGAATGTCGACCACTGTTATATTTAAGAAGGTAAATATAAGTATTCAAAATTATATAACCAAAATGAGTGTTCAGAGATTTACCAAAACAAATTTCCATTTTAAGTAAATGTGTTTCTAAGCGAATAAATTTACATCGATTGCTGCAAACCTATGTCTAATTCTTTTGAAGTATTTTCAGTCTGTTACAATAAGTATATTATAGTATATCACTTATACTTGTAAAAAGTTATGAGTATTCACAGGCTCATTTGTTAGCTTCTCAATTTCTAGTGGCTATAAAATTAAACTTACCAAATTTTGTTCATTCCTGAACTTATAAATACATAAATTTATCGCCCATCGTTGAATCTCTAACTTATGTATTTACCGGCTACAGACATGAGTCGATAGGATTTACCTCAAAGGAGTTAGTTACCCAATAAACGGTAAACGTGACCCGAATGAAGTGATAAATTGAATTATCTCGAACGTTCTAAAATCAACGCCGAACTTATTTTTAGCACGGTGTTAGTGAATAACAAGATTCGTGGATGCGAGTAGTCAAAACACCAATGTTCAGTTTACAGTCTCATACTAGGATTGATTGACGTCTAACTCCTGTACAGTACCTCTGTACGTGTACTTCTGTAGTCTAGTGGTCGAAATTCGGCCATCAGTCGTTATAACATTCAGTAAGACCAAAAAGAATAATAATAATTTCAGTGGAAGATACATTATTTATCTATTAATTATTAATGTATATTATGAATTTACATATTATATTATTATAAAATTAACCTACAATCTGACCAATTAATTTCAAAGGCCATGGAACATAAGTCATGTTAAAAATATTGAATGTAGGATGAAAAAAGGTAATTAGAACGTAAGAGTAAAATGAAGGATGAAGAAACGTCATTTACATTTTAACACGTGTATATATATTGTGTATCATTCGAGCAGTAGTGTGTGTAATGTGTATTTTAATTAATTTAATGTGTTTTTAATGTATTTTATATTAATCAAAGAATAGCTTTGTGCACTTCTCCTCTATATAAACTTTAACTATGCCAAATTTCACGTTCATCCGTTCGCGCAATTCGCTTAAAAAGGCGTACAAAGTTTTCGATTTACGTATTAATATATAGATTTTAAGCACAATTTATTTTATATCAATAACTTTAACATAAACAATTTAAAGTACTTTGTATTATTATTTTAACTTCTAGGTTTTTGAAGTGAAACTTCGCATGGGAGAAATTCTGATCCGCACACTTTTTGCGTAACGATGCAGTGGTGGGGATAAACACTGTGTCGGGTAGAGTACGGCAATGTCTCGCTTGCCTTCGGATATTGGGGAGTAGTGAAACGTACGCTTTTCTCGATTTCTTTTTGACAGTTATATTTCTAGCACGTGTAAATTACACACATTTTTGTTTGTTTTAACTTCTCTTACATTAATAACAGCTATTCTATAATAATCTTATAACCCAAATAGAACAAGAAGATTTTAATAATGTTTTTAATTCTATAGACGCAAATTGTTCGGCCAATGTGTTTGTGAATATTCTTAAAAGTTATATATCCATTAACACAACTCAACTTAAAATTCCTAGACGTAACCGTAATATTAAACCATGGATAACACCAGGATTGATAAGATGTATCAGAAATCGGGACCGTATGAATATGAAACTCAAGAAAAACCCTCATAATGATGTTCTTAAATTAACTTATACTAGATATAAGAATTTTTGTAATGATTTACTAAAACGCTTAAAAAGAAACTATGAACGCACTGAACTACTGAAAAATAGGAGAGATATAAAAAAAACTTGGCAAACCATAAAATCAGTTACTAACGCTAAGTTTCATAAAGAATATTCAGCTGATCTGCTAACGTTAGGCTCAACCCCTGAGAGTTCTGTAAATGAAGCCAATGGTTACTTCTCTAATATTGGTGGAATATTGGCTGAGAACATTATTGTAAACGACTTGATTATTAATGCTCCCACGACCGCATCGTTCTCTAATTCAGTTCCTAATTCAATGTTTTTGCTAGACACCGACGAGCGCGAGGTGGAATCTATAATCTTAAACTTAAAAAGTGACTGTGCAACTGGTAGTGATGGCATCCCTACTAAACTGCTCAAACTCATGCGGCAAAGATTAGTACCAGTAATCACACACATCTGTAATAATTGTCTAAGGCAAGGAGTTTTCCCTAGTGTATTCAAAACAGCTCTCATACACCCGATTTTTAAAACGGGCGATAGAAATTGTATTAGTAACTACAGACCGATTTCAGTGCTACCTTGTCTTTCAAAGATCTTAGAAAAAATCTTAAATAAGCAATTGGTTTCCTTTCTTAGCAAATATAACATTCTCTCTGAGAATCAGTTTGGATTCAGAAGTGAAAAATCCACTGAGGATGCTGTTGCTAAACTTACGGAGACTGTTACAGCCATCATAGATAAAAAAATGAAATGCATAGGAGTTTTTCTTGACCTGGCAAAGGCCTTTGATACTGTAGATGTTGCACTGCTTTTAAATAAGTTACAAAAGATAGGAATTAGGGGTATTGTACTTGATTTATTCACGGACTATCTAAACAATAGATCACAAAAAGTAAAAATTGGTGACTATTATAGTTCCGACACGAATATTAAATATGGTGTACCACAAGGCAGTGTGTTAGGTCCTACTCTCTTTCTGATATATATAAATGAATTATGCAACCTCACATTAACCAATTGCAGAATACTTTCCTACGCAGACGATACTGCATTAATTTTCTATGGAAATAACTGGGAAGAAACTAAGAACCATGCTGAGCAAGGTTTAGGGATTGTATCAGATTGGCTCAGGTGTAACATTCTCACGTTAAACACATCGAAAACCAAATATGTGACTTTCGCTATAAACTACGCCCAAATACCGCATGACCACGAAATTACCTTTAAGGCACACTGTTGCAGAAATACGAGTAACTCATTTAACCAAATTTGCCAGTGTGGAAATTTGGAACGTGTTAAGAATATTAAATATCTAGGTATAATACTTGATGAAACACTTACATGGACACACCAAATTAATGCACTATGTGGAAGAATTAGAAAATTGATGTATGTCTTTAAAATCCTACGACAAATTTCAGTGGAAGATACATTATTTATCTATTAATTATTAATGTATATTATGAATTTACATATTATATTATTATAAAATTAACCTACAATCTGACCAATTAATTTCAAAGGCCATGGAACATAAGTCATGTTAAAAATATTGAATGTAGGATGAAAAAAGGTAATTAGAACGTAAGAGTAAAATGAAGGATGAAGAAACGTCATTTACATTTTAACACGTGTATATATATTGTGTATCATTCGAGCAGTAGTGTGTGTAATGTATATTTTAATTAATTTAATGTATTTTTAATGTATTTTATATTAATCAAAGAATAGCTTTGTGCACTTCTCCTCTATATAAACTTTAACTATGCCAAATTTCACGTTCATCCGTTCGCGCAATTCGCTTAAAAAGGCGTACAAAGTTTTCGATTTACGTATTAATATATAGATTTTAAGCACAATTTATTTTATATCAATAACTTTAACATAAACAATTTAAAGTACTTTGTATTATTATTTTAACTTCTAGGTTTTTGAAGTGAAACTTCGCATGGGAGAAATTCTGATCCGCAAACTTTTTGCGTAACGATGCAGTGGTGGGGATAAACACTGTGTCGGATAGAGTACGGCAATGTCTCGCTTGCCTTCGGATATTGGGGAGTAGTGAAACGTACGCTTTTCTCGATTTCTTTTTTAAAGTTATATTTCTAGCACGTGTAAATTACACACATTTTTCTTTGTTTTAACTTTTCTTACATTAATCGACTGTATGTTGTATAGACTCCTAAGGAAAATGGGGTAGCCAGTTGTTGAGCGTTCTTTATTTTTCTGCGTCTTTATAATTTAATTGTCTTGCTTCGGTTTCAACAATAAAACTCTTTCTTCTTTCTTTCGTTCTAGTAAATTACAATGGAATAAAGTATAAAATATACGTAACCTAAATAAATAAAAAATATTGTACTCATACTAATGATAAAAATGCGAACGTGAGCTTGTTTAATTGTTTCGCTTTCACACTTTACCTACTCATTTTACTTACTCCACCTACTGAAATTTTGCTACAGAACAGGACATAGGGTATCTTTTGTTAAGAAAAAAGTACAGTTCCCGAGGGTTAGGTGAAATCTACATTAACGTGAGAAAAGCGCGCGTAAGAAATAAAAATGTAGCAAAACCAGAACTTTTCGAGTGAATAAACAAATAAATTATATACTTTTAGTCATATTATGTCATTTCGTTATCATTAATCACCATTCAAGGTATATAATACTATATCAATTATCAAGGTAAAATATCAGCGCACTTTAATGATTGTACACATGCGATTAACATGCTCGAATTATCACTTACTTTTATGTCAGTCAATTTATATCATGATAACGTTTATCCATTCACGTGCGAATAGATAGACCTACCCAAATAGCGATAAAATGCGTTCGTTTATTTTTATTTCTATACTAGGTGTGCCACAGGTGCTTCTCTTTGCGTACTTTTAGGACTCATAATCGTATGGTAATCGCTTAGCTTCTACGAGTCATAGCGTAATGTTAAACATATTATAATATTCCTGAATTAGAGTACTTATAATATAAAGAAATATTTTTTTCATATTTCGAAAAATACTCTTTAAATTACAACCGATAATTCCAGAGATTGGTGCATTAAAACAAGAAAACAATTTGAGCTTATAATCACTACATGTTATAAAACAAAGTTCTCTGCCACGTCCGTCTGTCTGTCTGTTCGCGATAAACTCAAAGACTACTTAACGGATTTGCATGCGGTTTTGACGAGTAGATAAAGTGATTCATGAGGAAGGTTTAGGTGTAAAATTTGTCAAGGTTTTTTTTATTATCAGGGCGAGCCAACGTCCGCCGGGCATGCTAGTATTACCATAAATATATGTATCAAAAACTACTCCAATGTTATTTTAACTGAGATAACGTTACGTTAACATCTTTTTCTATACTCTATCCGTGTTATTACAAAAAAGTTAAATACGTATTAAATAATTTGTTTAAAAAAGATTCCTAATAAATGCACCGCGCTCGCCCGAGGTAAGTTCGCGTTATCCTTTTTCGCAAGTGTAACCTAACGTAACCAAAGCGAGACAAAAGAGCAAGATGGCGAACATTCAGCGACCGCGGTGCATTTAATATGAGACCTTTTTAAAGCCAGGGTTCAATACGTTTTTTTTTTCTTTTGTGAAACGGCGGCAAACGAACAGGTGGGTCACCTGATGTTAAGTGATCACCACCGTCCATTGACACTAGCAACGCGGCGTCTGAAGACTAACTGTACGAAGTATCAACTAAGCAATCATCGCTTTAAATTACAAGCAGTGAGCCGGCTCGCTAAATCTGTCGCTAAAAATGTATACTTAGCTATGTTCCGACAGTTGCACTTGAGAGCAAGTCCTTATCTAGGCTTAACGTGGATACCATTTCAAACCATATAATTATTTAACACCACATGACATAGCGTTGAAATGTGAACTTACAAAGCTAAAAAAGACACCCAAACACATCATTAAATGCTTATCCACAAAAGTTAAGTTAAGTTAGTTTGATTTATTAACAAAATATGAAATTACTCTATGATATTTTCTTAACAATTTTACGGTTTACCGAATATCCATCGGTGAATCCCAAAATATTCCATAGTATAGTATGGATTCTGTCTCTATCGTAACTTATATGTCAGAGAAGTGTGGAGCCATTCAACAATGAAAATTGTATGTGAGAAATTCAGCCTCGTGGGACGCGAAGATCGAACGTGTCTAACCTTTTCGTCCAATTTACGCATGAAAACTTTATGTATCGGAGGATTTGTAGTGATGTGAAGTTTTTAAGTATAGACACATGGATTTGCCATACGAGGAAGTAATTTTACGTAGACAAAGATTGTAAATTAATTGAAATCGGCATGTGTACTTGGGTTATAATATATGTCGATGAATCTGTATACATTAGTTACATCAGTTAAATTAATCTATACATATAATAAAGATGAAGTCGCTGTAATTTGTCCCGTATTGTTTCCGAAATGGTTGAACCGATTTTGACGGTATTTTCACTAACAGATGATTCTTCATAGCACTATCTAAGATAGATATGATAAAGTTTAACAGAGTCGACTAAACCTTTAGCGAATGTATACCGCCATACTTGTGACACTATAAACATTCTAACAGAGTGATATTTCAGGAAACCTGTTAAGTTCGATTTTAATTTTGCAGTATAGTTTTTTGACGAGCGCTAGTGCATTTCTCTACAATCCTTGAGCCAAAATACATAGTTTAGTATACGATTAATAGAGTGTGTTATTCATATCATCACCAGCCTGTAAGAGACCCATTGCAGGGCTATAGGTAGGTAAGGGCCATAATCACCAAACCAGGCCACGACGTATTGACGATTTCAAACTCTGAGAAATCCATAGTTATATATTTTCCCACATACAGTGGTACTACAAGAACATATCTCAAGTTCAGGGTTACTCACGATGTTTTCTTTTACCGTCACACGATAATGTTCCCGAGTAAAATTAGTAAGCGTGCGCGAATTCCGAAAATTTCTTTGTACCAACCTACGGACATCGAACCACCGCTCGAACCATTCGACCACCACAACTAATTCATGTACCACTTCTTAGTAATGAGAATATTCATAAAATCCAATAAAGCAATATTAATTACCTACTCTTTTTCGCTTCGGAAATAAACCATTAAACTTCTTAAAAATCCGTTGAGCCACTGAGCATTGTTCTGGAAAAACACGCTCGTTAGTTACGGGGTTAAAATTGGTAAAAGGGTTATACGGGCGAGAAATCATTAAAATTACAATTTAAAAATAAAACAAAGCCCAGATAAGATAACAAAACCATTATCACGAAAATAAAATCGCGACCATCAACTAATGAATACCTAAATATACTCCATTTTGTATGCAATAAACCAGTTGAGTGGCTAAAATAGAAACTCTGCTCAATATACAAAATCACAAAAAAAAGCCTTGTGTACTCTCGAATAATACGTCCACGTACAAATTATTTAAAGCTGATAAAACGAATTCATAAAAAAGTAGGCAAACAGCACACATTGTACTGAGTTCGAAATGAAAAAAAAAACAACATTGAACCGATGCAATTCCGCTAGCGCTGATGCCTTGAATAAGAATATAACTGGCCAACTGTTTATATGATATCACTCACCTACTTCGAAAAAAAAAACACGATTTCAGTGAAGATGTCTAGCTAAACGTAGGTCGTGAGGTCGATTCGCGCTGGAACGCAATTAAATTTTTAATTAATCGGTTTAGTTGGTTTAGAACAAGTGCAAATTTATTTTCTACAAAGCCGACCAAAGTTATAGACTCTGTTGGCGAATAATAAAGAGTCCTTTCATTTCAAAATAATATAAATCCAATTTTATAAGACGTTAATGAAGTTCAAACGTTTCTGTTTAGAATAAAGTTTTTATTTTTTCTTTACGATCCTCATATTTTACACGTACAAAATTTGAAGATCTTGAAAAATAACGTAAAACAGTAGGAATTACTATAATTGCACTTGGCTTATTTTGAAATGCTGATAGTCCTCCAGTGATCGGAATTCGGCCATACTAAGGGGTATAAATCTTTTTTCACATGTTAATATATATATATATATATCTGTATCTCTTATTGACTTCATTTCTAAATAATAAATGAGTATTGTGCAAGTAATGTAGATTATACACGTAAGGAACGTGAAGTATGTGGAATAGGACTTATAAAAAAGATCCGAGTCGTTGACGTTAATAAAAAAAATCCAAATAGTTTTTATTGATAACTAGCGGGCACGGCAGACGTTGCCCCGCACTGATTTAAAAAAAACCTTGACAAATTATATACCCACGGAGAAAGAGGTATTGAACTATTTTATCTTATCTTATTTAGATAAAGATAATGTTTATAACGCAGTATAACGTTTGTTTATAATAAATACTCTATGGTGTGGATTTTTGATAGTCTGTGGTATGAAGAATTATGTTATACTCTGTGATAAGACTTTGTGCCTGAATCTATACATATCTACTGTTCTATAGCTTTATCTAAGTAAATTGTTATTCTCATATATAGCAACAACCATCGTTTATTTAATAATTCAACACTCTAAGTAATTGCCCACCGTTAATGAAGTTCGTTGATACTACAAGTTATCAAGGTTACCGTTTATTCTCATATCTGCATTCATAAATCCGTAGATCTGTTTGTATATTTTTTTTTCCAATTTTACGATACACGTATATTACAAAGGCCGTTATAAATGACGTTATATAGAATCGTGCTTGTCTGTCTTTTCGTATATCAGAATTTGAGTAAAAAACGGATCGACCGACGCGCCTAAAAATTGTACACAGGAAGATTATGCCATTTAGAAATTGATAGATTATAAAGACTACCAAGAACACTTTTATAATTTGTAAATAATAATAACATTTTATCTATATCTCTGTCGCATATTTCAATGTCATCCGATTCACAATTCTCGTCAACCTTTTTGACCGCTCTAAATATGGTTATAAGTTCGCGCCTACGTGTAATATAGTTAAGAGTTTACTATATGTGTTTTTAGACGGATCTAGGAACGGTTAATATTCTTAAGCGGACACGATAGGTGGCACAGTCGTCTGATTTCATGGTTTTTGTATTTATTTTCAAGACAATTACCAGCTGCTAAATATTTATAACCCTCTTAGGGATTCATTTAAATCATAAAATTTAATTAAAATTATATCTCAATAAAGTAAAATAACGAGTCAAAGGTTATTATTGCATAAAAAGAAGGTGAGGAACCGCAGGCAAATCTAGTGCATTATAAATATTATCAGATGTACTATAATAATTTCGTACCACAGTACTGTTCATGTTACACGTAAAATGTTATTAAGTGTTCATATATCTGACTTTAAAATGTGTTTTGCTAAATATCTTATTTATTACAGAAAATTCACAACACGCTATACTATACAAAATGTATGCAAATAAAAAAACAGTACAAGAAACACGACTTAGCCCATACTTATGTACAAGGAAAATAAATTTGAATCTCGTGCCTTCGCTGGATGGAGGATTTTAAGATAAATTTATACATAAATATTTATCGGGCGTATCAAGTTCATAATCGACGAATATATTTAATGGTTTTATCAAAATAATAACGAATTAATTAATGTATGTATGAAAGTGTAAGCACAAAATATTAGCCTTTATCAAACATTAATTCGTAGTTCGAACAATTACGTAGAAGGTGCAAATTTGAATCCATAGGAATTTTAACTGACAGACGTTGAATATATCTGCTGACTTTCATTTCGTTGTAGCAATATAAATTAGACAAAGACGAATTTAAATGAATTTAAATTTTGAAACATTTCCATAAAACCTTACTAACTTTAAGTTAATTAAAATTCCGCAATTCCTGAATGCTTTAAGAGATAAAAACTACGAGTAATGTATAGCAATACAAAAAAAAACGATCAAGTGTGAATCGCATTCGCACACCCAGTTTTTCCATCAACCTGTATATTATACTTATGTGTTTACCACAAAGATTATGTGTTTCTTCATTTTATCAGACATTTTTAATGTCTGTTGTCTATTATTATTTGTTGTTTAAGTTTAACACAATAAAAACTCAGCAAGTTTGACGCTTGTATGTATTACTATCTAAAGGATAAAGTAAAAAAAAACAATAATTAAAGAACCATGATATTTGAATAGGATTGCTGTTGACATGAATAGTAATAATGTATACTATAAATACGGATATATTCAGAGTTAATAAGAAACTATGAATACGTCAATTTTCATCTGTACAAATGTTATAAAGAGGTAAAGTTTATGAGTTTGTGTGGTTGTAGGTACACCAGGTAGGTTGTAGGTAATCTAGATTGAAGTGCCTGGAACAGCAAGCTCGAATAAAGCAGACCTCTTGGCTGAACGCTTGAGAGCAATTTTTGATGAAAGCCTCGGGCAAGATATGGTCCAAGTCTCCAGACCTAACAAATGTGCTGAAGTTCTAATTTCGGGCCTCGACGATGCTGCCACAAAAGAGGAAGTAATGGCCGTGGTGGCTGCGAAAGGAAATTGTTCTGTGGAACATATCCGAATGGGAGAAGTGCGCAGGAACCCATACCGCTCTGGAACGGTAGTACTTCGGTGCCCAGTTGCAGCTGCAAAAGCACTTGTAGAAGAGCGTAGGTTAATGCTTGGTTTCGTAGCAGCGCAAACTAAGCTATTACAGCCAAAAGAAGAAAGATGTTTCCGTTGCCTGGCGACAGGACATCTAAGGTGGCAGTGTACTGCGGAGAACGACCGTAGCAAATTATGCTTCAGGTGTGGCAAAGAAGGCCACAAGGCTATTGATTGCTCTGCGGCACCGCATTGCCCACTATGCGCGGATGCCAAGATACCGGCGGATCATAGACTGGGAACCAAGGTCTGTGGTTCCCTAGCCAAAAAAGGGCAAAAAGTCCCCAAAAAGATAGGACTGCCAAGGATGACGGCTACCGAAGCCGCGCCGAGTCCCCATGTGGGGGCAAGGAACATGGAGGGCTCAAAGATCAAGTCCTAGGATGGCCTGCAGATTTCTTCAAATCAACCTCAATCACACGGCGGCGGCCCAGGATTTGTTGATGCAGACCATGGCTGAATGGTCTGTTCAGATAGTGCTGGTTTCAGAACCATACTTCGTCCCCGATAGAGATAACTGGTTTGTCGATCAAACACGCTCCGCGGCAATTGTCACGGATGGAACCAGGCCTGCTACTTTATTGGCTACGGGCGTAGGCTTTGTTGCGGTGCAATGGTCCGAAATGGTGATCATTAGCACCTATTTTTCCCCGAACAAGTCGCAGGCCGAATTTGAGACATTCCTCGATCGTCTGGGCTCCTTCATAGGGAGTATTTCGCCCCGTCCTGTCATTGTAGCGGGGGATTTTAATGCAAAATCCGCAGCATGGGGATCCCGAATCTCTGATATGAGAGGCAGGACTCTGCATGAGTGGGCCCTGGAGATTGGCGTCTGTGTAGTCAATCAGGGCACTACACCCACATGCGTCCGGCAGCAGGGTAGCTCACTCGTTGACATCACTTTCGCTTCCCCTGTTGTTACATGCCGGATACAGGGTTGGAGAGTGCTAGATAATGCGGAGACACTTTCGGACCACTTATATATCCGATACGATGTCCGAGAGTCCACACCGCGGTCAGCCCCTAGTAGAGGAACAACAACACGCAAGTGGGCGGTAAAGAAGCTTAATCCAGAAAGGCTCTCCGAGGCCGCTATCGTGGCATCCTGGTCCTCACCTCCAGAAGGACCTCTCAATATAACGGAGGAAACTCAATGGTTCCAGGACGTAATGACGGGAATATCTGATGCCGCCATGCCGCGGATACGAGCCCGCACGACTAAACAACAGGTTTACTGGTGGTCGGAAGAAATCGCGCTTTTGCGGGCAACGTGTATGGCCGCAAGAAGACGACTAGCCAGGCATCGCAGACTGCGTCAAGGCCGAACAGCTGCCATCGAAGCGCAACTTCACATAACTTATAAAGAGACGAAGAAAGCGCTCCAGGTCGCGATAAGGACTGCCAAAATCAGAGCGAGAGCCGAACTACTGGACACACTAGACAGAGACCCATGGGGACGCCCTTATCGGCAGGTTCTGGGATACCTACAGCCAAGGACCCCTCCGGCTACACAATGTCTGCAACCAGAGTTTTTAGAGACAGTTCTCTCTGTGTTATTTCCACGAGAAGCTGGACACGCACTACCGTTTGGAGCTCGGTCACCAGCGATATAAAACAATGATTGGGACGAAATACCTACCGTCACGCAAGAAGAGCTAGATGCAGCGGTGAAACGTCTCCGACGCAAAAATACAGCTCCAGGTCCGGATGGAATCCCGGGCCGAGCATGGGTAATTGCCCTGAAATTCTTAGGGGAGAGACTCAGGCGGCTCTTCAGCTCATGTCTGGATGTTGGCATTTTCCCTTCGCAGTGGAAGTTGGGACATCTCGTTCTGCTGAAGAAGCAGGGTCGTCCAACCGACTCTCCATCAGCCTATCGCCCAATCGTCCTTTTGGACGAGACAGGCAAGCTTTTTGAACGGATTATTTCCCGCCGCGTTCTGGATCACCTCACGTATTCCAGACTCGGACTTTCAGAATCGCAGTACGGGTTTCGAGTAGGTCGATCCACAATAGATGCGGTCATGAGGGTCAAAGATCTTTCAAACGAGGCAACTTCCCGGGGCGGTGTATTACTTGCGATATCGTTAGATATCTCCAACGCATTTAACTCTCTGCCTTGGGAATGTGTCAGACAGGCCTTAAGATACTTTGAGGTTCCGGCTTACCTCTGTAGAATAATTGGATCATACCTGGAGTCTAGGTATTTTACATGGGTGGGCCCGGATGGCAATAGATCCCAGAGGGAAATGTTGTGCGGTGTTCCACAGGGGTCGGTCCTTGGGCCGCTCTTGTGGAACATCGCTTACGACTGGGTATTGCGTGCAACACTCTTACCGGGAGTATCTACAATCTGTTACGCAGACGACACTCTGGTGACGGCTCGAGGAAAAACCCTGAGAGACGCCATGAACTTA
>MU161144.1:8457-24387 GCA_015888305.1 Antheraea pernyi | reverse complement strand
GGGTCGGCTCGTCCGGGGTAGTACCACCCTCTCATAGAAAACCGACGTAAAGTGCAGTGCTTGCATTGTTGCGTTTCGTTCGGACAGTGAGAGCGCCGCAGACCCACCTTCTCTCCCCTCTCCTCTCCCTCTTCCTCCCCTAACCCTTCCTCCCAAGGGTGGCAACGCACTTGCGACTCCTCTGGTGTTGTTAGTGTCCATGAACGGTGTTGATCACTTAACATCAGGTGACCCACCTGTTCGTTTGCCACCTAACACATAAAAAAAAAAACAACGTTGAATCGATAATAGCTTAGTTGAAATCGTGCCGAACACCCCGTCGATCGACGTAGGTTCTAATCTTTGCAAGTGAAGTGAAGTTTTCGATGAAGGAAAATATTGTGATGACACTGTAATGTAGGTGGTTAAATATAACATTGTTTGTATTTTGTAAAATAAGCCAGTTGTCCTTAGAAACTCAAGGATGTTTTATTAATCTCATGTAATACATAACAGATACCATAACATCTTCGTAAAGCTTTTTCTAAGTACGTCTGTGTATCCACCATTCTCAAGTTGAAAATTTATCACCAAGCACCTGTTCGTGTGTTGCGATAACTGCTTCTGAGTACCAATTCCCCTTTTCGTTTAACGCGTTTACCATCTTCGACTACACCGTAATTTAACATCGAATGAGATTATACTCAAGCACTAAAAAAAAGAAATATATTAAAAGAATGTTATCGCTATAGCCACATCAGTCACTCAACTTGACAAAATATCCATCCATGGCCTGAACGTAATTGGGTGGAGCGTGATTATGTTCGAGGCATTGTGACGTGACCATGCTTGAAGCGTGAAGTTTCAATTTCGCTGGGCATTGCTTCGATAATTTGCTCGAGCAGAGCCACATCTGGGAGTGCTTCGAGTTCTTGTAAAAAGTATACTTATCGACCATGAGGAGTGTCACGCCGCGGGTCGTCTTTATCAAATGATAACTTAATGAACCTGAAACAATAAATTAATTATAATTTCCTGCTTTCTCTAGTATTTAAATTTTATTATTTAAGTTTTATATCATTCAGTAATGCGTGTATGGGAATAATCTGGGAATGTTCATCTAATTTAAAAAAAAACTTTCAACTGATATTTAAGTAGTTTTTTTTTACTTTTAGGCTGTTGTTATTCTTATTAAATTATAAATCATAACTATCTGACGCCCGTCTACTTTATTTTATATACAAAATGGCAAAGAGTTCATCATCATCATCAATAGCGTGAGCGACATACTGCAAGATCATAGGTCTGTTCCCGAAGGAAAGTATGGGAATAATCACCAAGCCAATTACGAAGTATTGACAATTTCAAACTCTGAGAGATCGACAGTTCTATGTATTTCAAAGACAGCGGTAGAGCGATCGCTTACAAAATTGTGGCAGTTGTCCCATCAAACACGCTTACATAAAAATTACAAGCACGTAAAATAGATGGTGCGCGAGTCGTTTCAACAAATCAGTCTATTTCATAGTTTTAGTTGTTCTGGATGTACTTTCCAGTACTAATACAAAATAAGGATGTTTTTTTCATGTTATAGGAGGCAAACGAACAGGCAAGTCACCTAATGTTAAGTGATCACCACCGTCCATAGACACTTGCAACACCAGGGGAGTCGCAAGTGTGTTGCCAGCCTGTGTTACTGGGATGGAGGAAGGGGGAGGGGAAAGGGAGAGGAGAGAGGATGGGAGGTGGGCCTCCGGCGCTCTCACTGACCGAACGAAACGCAACAATGCAAGCACTGTTACTTCACGTCGGTTTTCTGTGAGAGGGTGGTACTACCTCGGGCGAGCCGACCCATTCATGCTGAAACCAATAATAGTCTCAGCGTAGCTTTACCACCTAGAAAAATATCTTTACTGATATCTTTTGACATACTTTATTTGATACAATTCTTTTTCCTTACCGTGTTTTAATCAAAATACATTATTTGCTCAAATTACAAACTTTGTGATATTTAGCTAAAGAAATAATATATAGATCTCCTATCGTAAGTCAATATGAACTCAATATATAATGACATAAAAGTTGTAAATATTATTCTTATTACGTAAGATTCTTTCACGGAAAGTAATTAGTTTAAAATAGGCACCAAGTGCAATAATGCCGGAAAAATAAACAAAAAAACACGGTGTGTCGTAAAGACGTAAAGATACACGTTAGAAGTGAAAACTTTGTATAACAGCGAAACACTTTAATTTAAAAAAAACAAAAGCCAACGTCACACATTGTTCCCAAGCGGTCACCCATCCAAAAACTGACCGCACTCAACGTTGCTTAATTTCGGTGATCGGACGAGAACCGGTGTTTTCAACACTCTACCCGACACAGTGTTTACCCCCACCACGTTTCGTCATACAAAAAGATAGCCGATCAGAATCTCAAAGATAAAAAGGATTAGATATATAACCTAACAATTTATAACGCAAACGCGTAATGTTGGGTATTCATACATAGGCATCACACACTTCTAGACATGCTCAGTTGCGCTTTTTACAGGCCGAACAGGCAATACTTATATAGCAAGGAACATTATAAAAACATGCGCCAGTCCATTTTTGACTAACAAAAAGTCACTGACTTTACGTCAGGGAATAAATTGGCAAAAATACAAAATAACAGGCCCTTTAACCACAATGTTATGATTTCCTCGCGCTGTTTTCCTTCATCAAAGGTTCAGAATCATAATTAAATTAAAGTCGACTGAGGTATCTTATAAACTTAAATAAAGCGATATTTTTACTCTTCTTATAGGTACTACATCTATCTATATATATAATAATAATATAAATCTAACGTGTCTGTACATTTTTGATATTCGTGAAAAAAAAATTGCTGGTTTTTAGAAATAAGTAATAGAATACATTTCAATCATTTTATAAATGTCTGTTTGTCTGTCTGGTAATATGAACACACGTCACTGCTAAAGTACTGGGTCAATAAAATCATAAAGCATATATTCAGGAGTAACTTGCTCTTTGTTTCATTAAAATCGGTCCACTCTATCAAAAGTTATTGTAGTTTTAACGAAGACGTGACTTAAATACGAGAGAAAAGTGGATACTCATCATTACATAGTATAAAATAAAGTCCCCTACCGCGTCTGTCTGTCTGTCTGTTCGCGATAAACTCAAAAACTACTTAACGGATTGTCATGCGGTTTTCACCAGTGGATAAAGTGATTTATGGGCAACGTTTTGGTATATAATTTGTCAAGGATTTATTTTTAATCATGGCGGGACAACGTCTGCCGGGCCCGCTAGTTACTTAATAAATGTATTTAAGTCACGTCTTCATTAAAACTACAATAACTTTTGATAGAGTGGACCGATTTTAATGAAACAAAGAGTAAGTTACTCCTGAATATATGCTTTATGATTTTATTGACCCAGTACTTTAGCAGTGACGTGTGTTCATACTAACAAAAAAACAGACAGAAATGTCTAAAATGATTGAAATGTATTCTATTACTTATTTCTAAAAACCAGCAATTTTTTTTTCACGAATATCAAAAATGTACAGACACGTTAGATTTATATTATTATTATATATATAGATAGATGTAGTACCTATAAGAAGAGTAAAAATATCGCTTTATTTAAGTTTATAAGATACCTCAGTCGACTTTAATTTAATTATGATTCTGAACCTTTGATGAAGGAAAACAGCGCGAGGAAATCATAACATTGTGGTTAAAGGGCTTGTTATTTTGTATTTTTGCCAATTTATTCCCTGACGTAAAGTCAGTGACTTTTTGTTAGTCAAAAATGGACTGGCGCATGTTTTTATAATGTTCCTTGCTATATAAGTATTGCCTGTTCGGCCTGTAAAAAGCGCAACTGAGCATGTCTAGAAGTGTGTGATGCCTATGTATGAATACCCAACATTACGCGTTTGCGTTATAAATTGTTAGGTTATATATCTAATCCTTTTTATCTTTGAGATTCTGATCGGCTATCTTTTTGTATGACGAAACGTGGTGGGGGTAAACACTGTGTCGGGTAGAGTGTTGAAAACACCGGTTCTCGTCCGATCACCGAAATTAAGCAACGTTGAGTGCGGTCAGTTTTTGGATGGGTGACCGCTTGGGAACAATGTGTGACGTTGGCTTTTGTTTTTTTTAAATTAAAGTGTTTCGCTGTTATACAAAGTTTTCACTTCTAACGTGTATCTTTACGTCTTTACGACACACCGTGTTTTTTTGTTTATTTTTCCGGCATTATTGCACTTGGTGCCTATTTTAAACTAATTACTTTCCGTGAAAGAATCTTACGTAATAAGAATAATATTTACAACTTTTATGTCATTATATATTGAGTTCATATTGACTTACGATAGGAGATCTATATATTATTTCTTTAGCTAAATATCACAAAGTTTGTAATTTGAGCAAATAATGTATTTTGATTAAAACACGGTAAGGAAAAAGAATTGTATCAAATAAAGTATGTCAAAAGATATCAGTAAAGATATTTTTCTAGGTGGTAAAGCTACGCTGAGACTATTATTGGTTTCAGCATGAATGGGTCGGCTCGCCCGAGGTAGTACCACCCTCTCACAGAAAACCGACGTGAAGTAACAGTGCACGCATTGTTGCGTTTCGTTCGGTCAGTGAGAGCTCCGGATAGCCAACTCCCCTTCCCCTCTTCCCCACTCCCAAACACAGGCGACAACGCACTTGCAACTCCTCTGCTGTTGCAAGTGTCTATGAACGGCAGTGATCACTTGACATCAAGTGACCCACCGGTTCGTTTACCTCCTATGATATAAAAAAAGATAGGATAGTTGGTAATTTTTTTAAATAAAAGGTTGTGAAGGAGGTTGCTATGTATTATTTTACTCTTACGTTCCAATTATCCTTATTCATTCTACACACAACAATGATAATATAACATACAACTATTATTATAATAACTGAGTAACCATGATAAAAACCTTTGATTATAGAAGTAAGTTGACAAAAGAACCCCAATAAAGTTCAAACTTTAAAAAACTATGGTCGAATGTCGACCACTGGGCGTCCACTAGTGTTGTTTAAATAAGGATTAAGAAATAATCTTAAAATGTAACTGAAGTAACTCAACATTAACCAAAAGGTTGCAGGGGTTGACCGGTAATAACAAAATTACAACTATCAGTCAACAAAGATATCTTCTGGAAAATGCACACTGGGCACAAACTTGTGTTAAATAAAATATTTTCATGTACTTTATCAACCTAATGTTATCACCCACCTCCGGTGCCGCTGCATCACATTCAAGAGACGAGACTACAACACGACCGGAACATTGATATTAGCGCCAACATATTATAAATATACATTGATACTAGCGCCAACATATTAGATACACATTGATACTAGCGCCACCATATTAGAGGGACACGTTGACACTAGCGCCACCATATTAAAGATAGATAAATAAGAATTATTATTATTATATCGATTTTAATAAGACGGAAATAAGAATATCATTATATAGAATTGAATCATTAGTTTGATCATTATGAATATACTATATATTCTTTGACTTCATAGTTCGGCCATGAAAGGCAAGATGTCGCTGATCTACATGTCGAAACAGATTAGTGAACACATTAGAGATACATAAATAAGGATAATTATATAAAATTGTTGTATAGCTTAAATAACATTAATTTGTTCATACTTTATTTTTTTTGTGTAACTTAAATTATTTTGCAGAATTATGTGTAAATAGTAATCGCTTTGACTTACATAAATCGGCCTTTAAAAGGCAAGATGTCTGTGATATCTATGCATTGAATATATATAAAGTATTGTAAGGCCAAATAAATAGTGACTGTATCTACGAAGTGTTTATTGCCTTTCCTGACTGCATCGACTCTATATGTGATTAGTGTAATACTAATCTATTATTATGTCAGTGGGTCATTAAAATGCCATTTTACATAGAAACAAACTGTATCTGTTTCTCTATGGTTGCAAAGACAAAAGTGAAATAAACTCACTATCACACGGTTACACTATGGCCGTTCTTAAACCTTACAATTCTCCGTAGTTGTAATCCTTCTGCGGATTCCTTACGCTGTGTATTTGCTTCAATGTGAAACTATGCTCAGTCGCTTCGGTGCTTATATACCTACTAAAATGGAGGATGGAGACTTCTGGAAGGTTATTTCAATTTGATTTATGAGGCTTTCGTTAGACGCTCTATCTTTAAAACGCTATTGTTTGCTTTGTCTGCTTAAAACAGTCGTAACAAAAAGGTTTCAATTGGTGTGTTTTTCTCACGCGTTAAGACTCATCGTTTTATTTGTTCAACGAGTTTGTTAAAGATATTTGGTGAGAAATTTAGAATGGTCCAAATATTTTCTCAGTGTCAGGATGTATTTTACAGGTCGTAATTATATTATTGTCCGAAATTACTTACAATATTCTATCGTGAAGTATTATTAGCTGCTAGCAATGGTTATAGCTAATGAGTTCATTTTGAATATCTATCATCATGTATTCTTAATATAGTAAATGTAAATATCACTCTGTTTGTTACGATTTAACTATGAAATAGTACATTATAATGTTCTCCATACAAATTGCTAACTGTACAGAAAATAACATATACTATCTTTCATATAGAAAAATATATTGTTCCCGAATATATAAAATCAATATTAGCATAAGCCAAAACGTGATCAAAAGCAAGTGTTCTATAGGTGTATACTTGCAATAGTAATTGGCAGACACTCCTTGAAGGGGCTGATGGGACCTTGTAAATAGGCACCAAATATGCGTTAAAAATAAATGGAGAGCGTAAAAGCGGTTGGCGGCCTTGCTTATAAATAAATAAAAACATCAAGAACCCCAAATAAAAGCGTGGACTGACCTGCATCTCAGCAACTCGTACGGGGCAGCGGCGTCTCAGGCGAAATATGCGGTGTCTGCGGAATGTTCTCCGGCTATGAGTGGGTGCAGCGGTGCCGATGATATGATATATTATATAATTTTGAAGATAGTCACAGGAAAAAACTTAAACTTTAAAGCACAACGCTTTCGTCGACGGCGTTATGAAGTGAACTGTCTATTTAGAACAAATCAGTGCAGTGCGTGTAATTTTTTAAATTGTTCCGTTTATCCTCTCATTCAAATTATTTTTCTTTTTTGATAATGTTGACAGCCTGGAAGGTCCTTTATAGTGCCTGCATGTTTGGAGCGCTACTATAACATTTATTTATAAGAGGCCAACCACTCCTCCTATACTAAACGAGTTATATTCACTGTATAATATAATAACGTCAAGCGATACGTTAAAGAAAAGGAGTGTAAATATATAATTTCCAATGTTCTATGTTGTGATTTCCCGTGGGAGCATATATATCATTCGTGTCTAGTCAAGACGGTGATTTAAAATTTTCCAAGAACTCGTTCTCCCAAGTCATAAATTATATATACAGGGTGAAAGTTTAGACAGTAGCAATATTTGTGGAGGATAGTCTGCACTCGATTCTCGTTCTGAATTGATAAAAAAATAGGTGCTTAATATTTGACCTAATCATCTCAAAAAATACAAAAGATATACGCACTGTGTCAATGACTGTTGGATGATTTCACTTTCATTTGAAACAAGAGGCTTTATTGTCCGTTTTATTATCGATGGTTATTAATTCTGGGTCATCCCTTATAGCTTTAGGCATCGGTCATTGCACCTAGGTTTATTAAGATTGTGTTTATACATTTGAAAATCTTACAACAAACTTTAACTTAGATTCTCTCTGTTATTTATCAATATTTGTTTTGATATTATTATTTTATATGTTGAACGTGACCATGAAGTATTATAATCCTAGAATACTGCGAGTGTTTAACTTTCCGTCTGGTATAAATATAATATAAGGTACATATAAGTAAAATAGAAGCCATCATGAATCAGTACAAGGAGTGAAAAGTCAACATTGATAGACCCTGTGCAACTTTCAACTGCGAAGTACACATCTATTTATGCCGCAAATAGGCATTGCTCAAATCTAGCCCAAAGGAGCAGTAATTCCTGATTTTAAGCTTAATAGCCTCAGAATTCCACTGCGATCCCAGTAATATGATTGGACACTGATTGGACTACTAATTTTGGCTGCAATGATTACATGATACTAAGTGGGTTGCATTACTAATTCCTATGTAAAATGATGTATGTATAGGGATCATTTTAGTTTGTTTTATTTGCCATAAAAATATAATGAACGCAGTTCAAGTATTTCCACCCTATTACGATTAAAAATGGGACGGTACAGCTGCGCTCAAAAGCGCCCCATCTTTTGTTTCAGGATCATTTGTCAATGACAAGGGAAACCTTGGCTGTGCCGCGAAATACGACGGCCCAAGGGCGGTAAAGGGCGATATCGCATGAAACACTACAAATTGACTCACTTAAACATATTTTTGGATGGAAAATGTTTTCTGAAATTTTTACCCGTCACATTATAATAGATTGCCAAAATTTTTCATCAAATCAATCTTCCAATATTCATTCAAAATATGGCATTAACTGTTCAAATGTACATGATAAAGATTCTAATAAAAATAAAAGTAACATACTGCTTCTTAACTTCGCATGCTTGAAATAAATTACGGTTACATCAAAAGCAGCTGAAACTGATCGTTCATATTACATTAAAAGCGGCACGGCTATCGCGAAAAAATCTATGACGTATCACTTAAAGCCGTAATTAATTTTGACCTAAAAAAATGCCGTAGAACTGTAATCGAGGATATTTGCATAAATAAACACGACTTACGGTCGCGATTTCTCCTCTCTGATACGATCTTTATGAATTCTTATACAGTTGTTAAAGTTCTTTTATGTATTTTCTTAATTACGTGCCGGCGAAAAAGGTTATATTTACGTTTATGACCTGAACGGTAACACGATTGGATATTAAATTTTTGTGTTATGTCTTTATTCTTAGAATTTTTACGAGTGATTGTGAAATCGTTAATTCTGTTAACATTGCAATTTGAATTTCACTTAAAGCCGTAATTAATTTTGACCTAAAAAAATGCCGTAGAACTGTAATCGAGGATATTTGCATAAATAAACACGACTTACGGTCGCGATTTCTCCTCTCTGATACGATCTTTATGAATTCTTATACAGTTGTTAAAGTTCTTTTATGTATTTTCTTAATTACGTGCCGGCGAAAAAGGTTATATTTACGTTTATGACCTGAACGGTAACACGATTGGATATCAAATTTTTGTGTTATGTCTTTATTCTTAGAACTTTTACGAGTGATTGTGAAGTCGTTAATTTTTTTAAATGTATACAACATTGCATTTTGAATTCATTACCTACTTACTATACATATAATAAGAATGACAATTTAGTGTATCTGTACTTTTTAGATTTTTTTGAAAAAGTAATAAAATACATTTCAATCATGTTTAGAAATGTCTGTTTATCTGCCTCTCTGTTTGTTTGAATACGCATAATTGCTAAAGTACTGCGTTCATTATAAAACCTAAGAAAATCATAGAGCATGTCCTCGAGTAACGTTTAATCTTAGTTTCATTGAAATCGGTTCACTCTATAAAAAGTTATTATAATTTTAATAACGACGCGACTTAAGTACGAGACAAAAGTAGATAAGTAAATGGACCTAATACAATCAGATGATTTTATTACTGTTTTATTACATTAAGTTCCAAGCGGACGGAGTGGCGGGCAGATCTAGTTTGCTTTATAGACATTTTCATAATTGTATATTTTTTACTATATAAAGCTATGCATGTTATATACAAAATAATCTAGTCCTGCAATCGTATTCAATAAATTATTAACGTTTAATATGTATAATCCTTTTAAGTTGTTTATTTCAAATTATGTTCATTACTGCTTACCTCCTATTAAAAAGTTAGGTACAATCAAAACTGGCTTGTATATTATTTTCAGACTATTATCTATACACTATCATCATGTGTTTCCACATGTATTAAGCAGTTTTGATAAATTTAACACTGTGTTATCACCCACCTCCGGTCTGGGAACTCGGACAGGGTTGGGGCGCAGGCTTAGGAGCCCACGGAACCTGAGAGGCCCGTGCGACGCGGGGGGACGCGCTATTCGCGGGTGCGGACGCTGCCGGTGCGCGAGATGTGGGTGGCCTCTCGGGACATGAGAGGCTGAGATTGAGGGCGGCCGGAGGCCGCGGGCGTCCTAGACGGCGAGACCTGCCTAGGGTAGCGGGGGCGCTTTGTACGCGGCGTGCGGAGATATCCGCGATAATTCGCGGTATGACCCACACCGCGGCACAAAACGCAACTTGGAGGGTCGGAGGAGGTCGACGAGCGAGACCTCCTTGGTGGAGTGGTCGCCGAGGCACTTAATGCACCTGGGTCGCAAGCGCCAGTTTCGTGCGGAGTGCCCGTACACCTGACAGTTGTGATACTGCAAAAGTACGGACGTTTTGCACGGCGGCTCGACGATAACGCCGGAGAGGCCGCAGAGGATCACAATATTGAATATCGCTTTCCCCTGATTCGTGAATGAAAAGTACTTCTTCCTAATATTGAAGAACCACCAGAATCACCACAATAAAAAGCCGTTTTGGCAAATAATCCGCTCTTTTTTTTTTAAATGGCGTGTTCATTATGTAGTGCTTAGCTTAACTGTGAGTTAATTCGGCAGATACAGTAAAGAGTAGTTCCCGCTAAACTATTCTCCACTCCACGCACGCACGCTCCACGCACCAAAACAGTTGAATTCACCAGGTAGTTTATTTTTTTATCTTTTTTTATATTATAGGAGGCAAACGAACAGATAGGTCACCTGATGTTAAGTGATCACTACCGTCCATAGACACTTGCAACACCAGAAGAGTCACAAGTGCGTTGAACGGCGTCGGCGCCGGAATCTAAAAATAGACATAGCAAAAATTATTATTATTACTCGATCGTTTTAGGGGGAGATAGACATAAATACACGGATTTACTGTATCTATATGAGTTATTTATATTGAACGGCGGCACGCGCGAGCCGTTGTAGAGTATGACGCATTCATGCTGAAACCAGTAATAACTTCAGCGTGGCTCTACCACGTACATCTTATCATTTTGTTAGGTTAGCATAATCATAAATCATACCCTCGAACAGAAGACATTTCTTTCTGTAAGATTTGCGATTCTGGGTTGGCCCGTGGGTAGAAGATTTTCAAGACTATGGATTAGTTTTAGCCAATCCACATATGTTTATCCCAAATGTTTAAAACAATTGTTCACCCGTGCGAAGCCGGGACGGCCCGCTAGTATAAGGATAATTATATAAAATTGTTGTATAGCTTAAATAACATTAATTTGTTCATACTTTATTATTTTTGCTTTACTTAAATTATTTTGTGGAATTATGTGCAAATGGTAATCTCTTTGACTTACATAGATCGGTCTTTAAAAGGCAAGATGTCGATGATACGAAGCTCTGGCCAAATAAATAGTGACAGTATACGAAGTATTTATTGCCATTCCTGACTGCATCGACACTATACGTGATTAGTGTAAAAACTGTTAACTCAAAATTGGGTAATACGTAGGTATAGTAACAAAATTAATAGCTAAAATTTATAAGCTCACAATTAGTCAAAATAAAATATGTAGATATATATTTATGAGAAGGAACATCTTCTCTGCATTTTCTTAAAGTGGTTATTAAGTATTTAAGTGGAGCGTTAAGCGTATGATGCATGATATAATTTCGAAAGTCTTCTCCAAGGAACTTGAGTGTAATTAATTATAACCGGCGTTTAAGTTAGGAAAGTTTTAAGACGAGAAACACGTTATGTCTCATCATGGATTAGATATGTTTTCTCTCGTCAGTAATCATATCTTTACTTGTGTAAAATGTCAAATGATAGAAATAAACGATGAATCTATGACTAATATTATAAAGCTAGAGGACTTGTTTGCTTGAACGCGCTAATCTCGGGAACTACTGGACCTATTTGAAACATTCTTTCAGTGTTAGATAGCGCATTTATCGAAGAAGACTATAGGCTATATAACACCACGCGAAGACCGATAGGAACAGAGCATCGATGAAGAATGTTCTAAAATCGGGTTTGTTTTTCATTTTAAGAGCTTCCAGTGTGTGTTAGTGTTAGCTCAAAATAACCATTCCACGCGGACAAAGTCGCGAGTAGAAGCTAGTGCTTAATATTTCATACTAGTGGTAGTTCAGTTGTCGAAATTTGACTATAATAAGTGGTAATATCTTTTTTTAATACTTCGTCTGGGTTGTTTATTATTTGAAAAATATATTATACCAATATAAACAGAAAAAAGAAATATGGAAAATATAGTTCGGTTTTTGTAAACTATATTATCCGGTTACTTCTTCCCTCTCCTGTGTATGCACACCGTACCGCTTGCGCCACTTCTCTACAGCAAGAAAACGGACAACGTAGAATGTACAGTGTTTATAAATGGTTTTTTTTTTACATTCTAGTAACTTTATATTAAACGAAGATATAGTGATAATTGTTTTTTCGATAAGGATCAAGTATCTAATGAGTAAAAATAAAACAATTTGATTGAAATCTAACCAGTAGTTTATGTTTTATACTCGCATAATGACACACCTCTATTATTTTATTTATATCACTAGATATTATAAGACAAAGTGCTCCGCCGCGTCTGTCTGTCTGTTGGCGATAAAATCAAAAACGTCAGCGGATTTTCATGAGGTTTTATTTATAGATAGAATGATTCCCGGGGAAGCTTTAGGTATATAATTTATCAACGTTTTTTTTGTAAATTGTGAAATATAACGATAATTGTTGGAAGTATCGGAAAAAGTGAAGACGCGTGGGAGCTTTCGTGGAAAACGCTGCCTAATGCCTTTGAGATATAATAAAAGAATTGAGATAGACAGGCCAAGTCGCGGAAATCAATTTTTTTTTATCCTAGCTCGACAAGATGACTGCACTATACCTGATGGTAAGCACAGTACAATCCAAAAACAGTGGCGACCGGCGATGGACAGTGTGTCATGCCGGCCTGCAAAAAACTGGATATGCACAGGCTGATCCCGAAACGCGACCCGCAGAAGCAAATCACCATGACGGGTTTTTTCGCCATATACATGGTGGTTGCGACCCAGTCAGGCTGTAAACCCCTACCACCCCGCTTTCGCCATTGCCTCGTTCGTTATTCAGCAGGGTGTACCACGTGCAGGTGAGGTTGGCTTGGTGTCTCAAGTCTTATGATGCTATTCGACACCCCTTACATCCAACACCAACCCAACTAGTAATAGATAATAAAAGATTGTAATAAGGAGCGTAAAAGGCTTGAACTCGTCGATAGTATTAAAAAACTGTTTCCAGCACATTCTATTGTCAACATTAAAGTTAATCAATACTTATCATACAAAATACAAGAAAATCAATCGAGAAACTAAGGAGAAAACAGGAATGGTTTGATTTATTTTATTTCCATTTACATTTTTAAAGTACACTACACTTAAATGACAGGATGTATCCTAATATCATGAGCCATCACGTATTCATCGCTTTAGAACTTTCGAGAACTAAATGCGAATACGCCAACTAAAATTAATTTTGACGATGTTTATAGTTTTAGCTTTTAGTTAGGTATTTAGAGGCACTAGTTTCGGCTTCAATAATTTTAATATAGAACAGAAACATCGTAGTTTATAGTTCATGAGTGCCTGTTTGCCTCTATTCATTTTAGGTCTAGTGTTTTGTTTATTAAATTAACAGGTTTTTAAGCATATTACTTGAATAATAATGTTCAGTGTAAGTGTTAATAATATTACTAATAATATACTAATGTCATAGGTGGCAAACGAACAGGTGGGTCACCTAGTGTCCATGGACACTAACAACACCATACGAGTCGTAAGTGCGTTACCGCCCTTTGGGGTAAGGGTTAGGGGAGGGCGAGGGAGAGGAGAGAGGAAAGGGGAGAGGAGGTGGGCCTCCAGCTCTCTCACTAACCGAACGAAACGCAACAATGCAAGCACTGTTACTTTACGTCGGTTTTCTGTGTGTTGGGTAGTACCTCGGGCGAGCCGATCCATTCCCACTGAAACCAGTAATAGTTTCAGCGTGGCTCTACCACCAAATAATACCTTTTTTTAGCGTGGTGAGAAAATCTTCATGGACTGCCAGGTTCCCGGGGGAGAGCCTGCGGTTGAGTCGACTCACCACTCACCGACTACATGCTAAGCGCGCAGGTGGTGGCGCCTTTCGGCGAGTCTAACCGGCTAAAACTCCACGACAACCTACGCCGCACTATGGGGGTGTCTCGGGGTTGCGTGAGCAACCTCCGCTACATTCCGGCGGCAGGCGTTTACCACCACCAAATAATACCTACGTTAACCACGATTTTGGTCGTAGTGTGGTGATATATTATAGTCTATAGCCTGCCTCGATAAATGATCTAATATTGAACGAATTTTACAGTCATTTTACGGTATTTCCTGAGATTAGCGCGTTCAAGCAAACAAACTCTTCAGCTTTGTAATGTTTATATAGATAGATATATTTATATTTATATATGTACTTCCAACCAATTTAAAAATACAGTCCATTGTCTAAGTAAGATACCGTATATATGACTGTATACTGAGAAAATAATATGTTCTTATTTTGTATCTATGTCAAAAACTGAAAGTAATTTGTGAAATATAACCTATTTCTTGTCCAGACGTTAATCTGTATCGGAAAGATTTATATGTTACCGAAGTTCCCTCGGCGATTTGGTAAAAATAGTAAGTATTGCTGTATTTTCTTTTCTGATATAACCTGCTTTTATTATTTATAGTTTAGCATTTATTTGTGATGTCTAGAAATGATAATCCTTTCTGTAGATCCGCTAAACGATTCTAAGTATAAATCATAGCTAAAAATAATAGGTTTGAAATTGTCGTTCAAATCAAAACAATTTTTGTTTGGCTAAGAATTTCAAATTAATTTTATTTTAAAAACATGGAATTCTTTTTCCAAAAGTAGTCATTTGTTTATTGATTAGTGTTATAACGTATCCATGATGACAAAAAAGATTGAAATACGATGAAAATGTAACACTAATCAATAAACAAATGACTACTTTTGGAAAAAGAATTCCATGTTTTTAAAATAAAATTAATTTGTAATTAGAATTCTTAGCCAAACAAAAATTATTTTGATTTGAAATGGCCAGTACTGCAGAACGGCAATTTCATAGATAAAAAGACCTATTATGAATATTGTGATGCGTTAATAATATTGTTAACATTATATTTGAAAAAAAAAAACTATTATATATATTGTGTGAAACGATCTTAGTTTGATTAAACCAACCGGTCCATATGCTTAAGCATCAAAAGGAATGTCGATGTTTATAAAGGCAGGGTACTGCTAAAAGATACGAATCAGTCTCAAAACTCGTGCGTCTTCAACATTCTTCGCTTTTTTGGTGTGATGTCGACTGGTATTTAGGTGCACGTCGTGTGTCCAGTCGGGGTTCCCCACGGCACGTGACCGGAATAATACCGCGTAATGGATCATAGTGTCATACTCGTTAACAAGGCATACTCCATCGCTTCACCTCGTCACGAAGCGGATGTCAAAACGACAAACGTAACTGCCGAATGTAACTGTCGTAATTCTTTGGTAAAACCATCGTAGAGATTTTTTTTTTATTGTAGCACGACAAAATGACTTCACCATGCCTGATGTACAATCCAAATACAATGGCTACCACCGAGTGACACACTATCCATCGCCGGTCGCCGCTGTCATGCCGGCCTGCGGAAAGCTAGATATGCACAGGCTGATCCCGCAACGCGAACCGCAGAAGCGAATCACTATGACGGGCTTTTTCGCCATATACGTGGTGGTTGCGACCCAGCCAGGCTGTAAAACCCTACCACC
>MU161143.1:21181-50561 GCA_015888305.1 Antheraea pernyi | reverse complement strand
TTCCTTCGTTGTGTTGCGCCGTAAGGATTCTTTTCTCTGAATTAATCTAAATGTATAAAATCTGTTTTTCTTAAATTCATGATTGTAGTTTGCCAAAAAATCTTGTTTTTTTTTTATATCATAGCAGGCAAACGAACAGGTGGGTCACCTGATGTTGAGTGATCACCACCGTCCATATGACACCTGCAACACCAGAGGAGTCGCAAGTACGTTGCCAGCCCGTGTTTGGAAGAAGGGAGAGTGGGGAAGAGGAGAGGGGAAGGGGAGTTGGCCTCCGGCGTTCTCACTGACTGAACGAAACGCAACAATGCAAGCACTGTTACTTCACGTCGGTGTTTCTGTGAGAGGGTGGTAGTACCCCGGACGAGCCGACCCATTCATGCTGAAACCAGTAATAGCTTCAGCGTGGCTCTTCCGCCTACAAACCTGTTGGTAATAGATTTGAATAAATAGAGTACAATTTTATTCATTCATTATTCTATAAATTAATAAAAAAATCGTTTAATTTTAGTCTTAATAGGTGAATTGGTTTTTCCTTTTTCATTTATTCTTGTTCTATTTTTATCTCTCTTTCAAATGTTTCTCAATCTTTAAGGATTTAGTTTTTCAATATTATTATTAACAGTGCACTTTGCATCAATGTGAAATAAAAAACGGGTATATTTACATATTATATATTACACTAGCTCACCCGTGCAACTTCGTCTGCGCCCAATCGATTATCACCGGTTTCAATTGTATTATTAAACGCGAAAAATTTTAATAAACCTAAAACCCGATTGCAGCCACACCTACCATTTCCAATTATAAATCCAAACTATCAAGGGACTCACTCAAACATATACCCAGATGCTATGTAAGAAATCTTTTAAAATAAGCCTAAAATAAGATAAAAACTAACCTACATATATTGGCGGTAATGTAAGAAAAGCTTGTGAGGTCTATGGATCACCAGTTGGAACGGAGTTCCTTTCCCTTTTTTGTAGACTTTTACTATACAGTCAGTATAGTTTACATTATAAAATATCAAGTTGATAGAACTCAATTGTAAATTAAATGATAAAATATAAAAAAAAAATGTTAAATTAAACACTAAATGATATCATAACTATTTTCAACTTGTATTAAAACTTTTTCACACTCCATTGTATTGAAGAAAAATATAAAAATTAAAAAGATATTAGCACGAAGCGTCAACTATCACTTGCTGTAACCATTCGTCTAAGAGCTAGCAACGGTTTTGACAACAAATTCGCATAAGCTAGTTTTCTTTATGTTCTTCCAAACAGCGTGCGGGCTACCTGGCCTACCGGTAAACGTTGCGTTTATTAGTGCATATCGAACCTTACGGGCAAAGATATTGATTTTTAAATAATTTTCAAATATTTTCTTTCCCCTAGCTTTGAAACGCCACTAAAACATCAAATTAGTATTGCCACACATTTTTATTATTAACAATAATGTGTCAGATGTAATTTTTTGTAAATAAAAAAAGTAAGTTAGCGATAATTGTGGCAGCACCTGTTATAGACGCATGTATTCAAAATGGCGTCACTCCCAAGTCATATGTTTACGTTTAATGCTTTTTTTTCATTGTTTACGGTGAAATCATAATATCATAATGGTTAATAAAATGAAATATGTTCTTTGCAATGGAAAAAATAAAATGGTTTGAAATTAATTAGTTTTATTTATAAAGAATATCATCGGGCACATTATTGTCAATAACAAAATTATCTGGCAGTGATAAATTCATGTTTTTAATAACGTTTAAAAAGAAAGTTTTACTGAACAAAAGTTTCTTAATCAATATTTTTACTTCTAAAGGTGTTGTGATGCGTATTAATAAAGATAACGTTTCGTGGCAACCAGGTATCCTGCATCTTGTTTGGAAGAGTATAACGAAAGATATATTAAAGAACCAGCTTTTCTAAAATTTTTATTCTTCCGACGTTACTGGTTCTTGTACTAACTTTTTTCTGTATAGCTCCCATCCGCTCAAACCGTGTAATGCGCAATAAGGAAATTCGTTCCAATATAGCTTAAATTTATAGCTAATCTGTCTGCTATGTATAGTACAAAGAAAATTTACTAAAATCCGTCAAGAATTTAATTAATTACAATTTTTTTACTTTCGTCCGTTATGGTCGAGAACCCCACTGCGTTTTATGGGACAAAATCTTAAATGTAACCTTGTAATATTAGTTATCCCTGTGTCATGTTTCTTCAAAATCGGTTCAGAACTTTCAGAGTGATGCGTGTTAACAGGGACAGACCGACAGACAAACAAAAAAAATGTAAAAGGATAATTTTTGGCTTCTATATCGATAACAAAGTCTACCCCGATTATAGTTTAAAAAAAATATTTAATGTACATATTTGGCCTTGTTACAGTAAGCTGAAGAGTTTGTTTGCTTGAGCGCGCTTATCTCAGGAATTACTGCTCCGATTTGAAAAGTGTTAAATTTTCTCATTTATCGAGGCAGGCTATATATGTATACTATATATCATCAAGTTAAGACCAATGGGGGTGGAGCATTAATGAAGAATGTTCCAAAACAGAGGTTTTTTTGGAGCCAATAACTTGGGAGTAACTATTACACGCAGACGAAGTCAAGGGTAGAAGCTAGTATATTATATCGGTGTGTAAACAACTACCTTACAGAATTTCGTGAAAATCGGTCAAGTAGTTTTTGCGTAAATATCTTCTCTCTTATGTTTTCTTAAAAGTAAAATAAACCGACACACGAATGTGATATATATGTAAAACATAGCCTAAATATTATACCGGTGTATAAACTACTACCATACCAAATTTGGTCAAATTCCATTCAGTAGTTTTTGCGTGAGTCCTGTACAAACGACAGACAGACAGACAGACAAAAATTTTAAAAACTGTAGAAATGTGTTCTGTCTTAGATTCTAAGCCATCCCAGTGTATTTTTTCTTTAAAATATTTAATGTACAGATTTCGTCCCGTTAGCCTTTTATTATATGTATAGATTTCGATATTTGATAAAATTCATTTACTGAATATTCTTGAGTCTTGAAGTAGGCTCTACGCGAATAGTGAACGTGCGTAAAGTTGAGTGGCACAGGAGCAACCCAAGAGGTAATGGGAAGACATTTATCGGAAATATATCGTATTTAAAAATATTTTTCTCATACCAACTGGGTATATGTTTAGGTGAGTGAGTCCCTGGATAGTTGGAATCACAATTGGAAGTTACGCTGCAATCGGGTTTTAGGTTTTTTTAGATTATTTGCGTTTAAAAATACACTTGTAACCGCTAATAACCGATTTGGTGTAGACGAAGTTGTACGGGTCAGCTAGTATTATATAAATTGCGTTGTAGGTTTTCAGTCGAATACGCTTCTTATTATTGCTATTATATTATTCATCAGAATATTGGCAGTTGCATTATCCACAATTGTAAATAAATAAATAAATCAACAAAAAAGTTTGGAGAATTTGGCGGCAGTGGATACACACATTGGACTTTATTTCAGCAGTGTAGAACTGAAATAATGGAAATATCCGAAAATGTTGTTGTTACGAATATTTATATATTGTTTATATTAAAGGTAAACGTTATCGTCTTGCCAATTTTCAATAATTTGTAAGAAAATAATCAAAAAGCAAGTAATCGTATAACCTTTTAATAAGTCCTTGAGTTATCAATCTTGGATATTATAAAGTAGTGAGTATAAAATGATATTTCAATACAGAGTATTTCCAGCGTAGACTGTAGATAAATATTTAGATTATATTCTAAAAGATAACTGAAAGTTTCAAATGAATATTATTCTTGGATAAAGATTCTATTTTATTTGAGATTTCTAAAGTTAAAATTTAGGTTCATAATACCATATAAAGATTTATTTTTGTATCAGAATACCAACTACATTGTAAATATATGATATATCATAAAGATATATGACTGTATGAGTGAAGAGAAGAATGTATATAATATGAAAGTTATATAATACATGTAAATTGCAGTGTATCAATGCGTAACCGAACACTCAAATAATTAATAACGATTCGATTTGAGTCTCAAAATAATCAAATTAATCGTTTGTTTAACATTAATATTATAGGAATAATACAATATTTTGATATATATAGGAATTGAAACTTTTTTTTTATTGGAGCACCGCAAAATGACTGCACTGTGCCTGATGGTAAGCACTGTACAATCCAAAAACGACGGCGACCACCGAGTGACACACTATCACACTAGGCTGGATATGCACAGGCTGATCCCGAAACGCAAACCGCAGAAGCGAATCACTATGACGGGCTTTTTCGCCATATACATGGTGGTTGCGACCCAGTCAGGCTGTAAAACCCTACCACCCCGCATTCGCCATTGCCTCGTTCGTTATTCAGCAGGGTGCACCACGTGCAGGTGAGGTTGGCTTGGATGTCTCAAGTGTTAGATGTTATTTGACACCCCTTACACCCCAAAATTTTATTTACCTCAGTGTAAAGTTTATTTTAATTTAACCCATTTTTCGGATACGGCTGTATACGCGACTACGTACGCCTTTTTTATGTGTTGTAATGAATAGTTAGGCATACACATACCGAATTTCATGACGATCGGCTAACTAAGTTAAAGTACAGTATCATAAAACTAAGAATAAGTAATATCAATGACGAACAAATATGCCGGGGCTCACGTCCACGCCTTAGGCCCCGCCACCTGGTGAACAGTAGGGAGGTGCGAAAGGGATAGCTATATAAGGTAGAAAGAGAAGTGAACGGAAACAGATACGCACTCTCAATATAAAGCTTCTAATAAGGTAAGTATTTTAATATGCGTTTTATTTCAGGTAAAACGCGTCTATTACAGAATCTTACAAAGATTAGAATTACCATAGGTGTTTGCTAACACCGCCATCTATTATTTTCTATGTTAATCAATATAGGCAATGTGTTGTTAATGCACTTCTATTTAATTATTGTTAAAGTAGTTTATTCTAAATTATTGAGTAATATAGATTAGATTAAACTGTTCATAACTTCTAAGAACTCCACATGTTTATTCACATAAGCATTGATAGAAGTCACTAAATAAGCCGGTATCACGCCACACGACGCGTGACACCATCTTAAGAAAATCTAGATTTGATTCTTCATTTAAAGTAGACCTAAATTTGTGTCACGATAATTACATCGGACTTAAAAAATTGTAATAGAATTATTCTAGATTTAAGTAACATGTGGGACCTTTTCTATAATTTATTTAATGTCTTTAAACCCGGAAATACATCCTATGTGCATTCGAGATAGAATAGTAAAGTTGCTATTTAAAATGAATAACAATGTAATTAAAACAAATTGGCATTGTACAATGTTATTAGTATTACTTTATAATTACTAGAATTATTGGTCGATCTAAAATGGTTTTATAGCAAATAAGGATCTGTAAAGTAATTCGGTTGTTACAACGGTGAATTATTTAAAATAATTAATGATAATGTAATTATTCAATATATGATGTTAAAATCGTTATTTATTTGTAATTAGAATTATTAGCGAACAGAAAGTGTAACTATGTACAAAATCGTAGATTAAGTACTTCGTTAAACTAAGACTTCCTTCACTTGGGTTGTCGGTAGGTGAAGGAAGGCGATTCCTTTATAAGTGCTTGTAAGAGGTTGTGCAAGATTCATTATTCATTATTGTTTGTGAGATCGTGAGATCTATCGTTATTGTGGCTAAATGATAATTATTGTCTCTGAGGGCGTTGTCTCTGAGATTATTGTAAAAGCATAAAAAGAATCGAAGAAGTCGTCGTTTCATTTCATAGTGTCGGTCGTGTTGTGAAAATACATACAAATGGAGGATAATGCCATCCGTACTCTACAGGCTCTACCTATTTAATCTGACATATACATTTTCGACAAAAACATCTGTGAATGAAATTTCTATCATTGATATTTAAGTTTCTACGGATCTTTCAAATTTGAATGTTTAATAATTATGCATTTATTTATATTTTGTGGCTAAACTATCAAAGAGAATAAAAACGTAATTGGCAATTTTGTAATTTGTTTGAAAGAAAGTCATAGTAATTGTATAAAAAAATTCATTAAGGATTTTTCCGTATTAAATAACAACAAAGGTACAAACTTTCGAAATCTATTTTTTTTTATTAATCATACTATTCATGATAGAGCAAAAAATTTAGTACAAATTTGTAACTATGTTGTTATTAATGATACTGAAAATTCATTAAATGCTTGTATATAGAGCATAAAAAAAAACACAAAATTGTCATTAAAGTTTTTATTCTATCTGTATTGTTTAGCCGCAAAATATAAAAAAACGCAAAATTATTAAAAATTCAAATGTGAAACATCCGTAGAAACTTAAATATTAAAAATAGAAATTTGTCTCGATTAATTTTTTGTTGATAATCTATCGTTTAATGAGACCCATCCATTCATTTTTACAAAATAAAATTTCTTCACAGTTTGCTAGTGACTGTGATTATGTGAAAATGATTAAAATTTTTTCCTGTATTATTTATATGGGAAAGCTTAAATTTCGATTCCTCTTAAAATTACATTTAAGAGCTTTCCTTTATATATCCTGTGATACTTTGTGGAGTGAGCGTGAAAAAAAAAAGACTTTTTTTGGCACACCCTAATAGGCATAGTACAATTAGTTTATAATAGGTGGCGCACAAGTTGTACCTACAAATGTATGTCATTATCTATCGAAAGAATCTCTTTTAATTTCCCTTTTTTGCAAACATTACAAATTTAAAATTAATCAATCAGTGCAAATTTAGACCTCGACTAGAGGGGTACAAGTGAGCGTGTGAGTGTGTGTAATTCGCAAAACAGCCCAGTTATCAAGAAGATCCGGCAAAAACTCGAACTGATTTGTTTTCATCGTATAATTTACTAACGTAAGACAGGGCAGACGTTGTCCTGCCCTGATTATAAAAAAAAATCCTTGCCAAATAAACAAAACATTCCTCATGAATCACTGTACCTACTGGTGAAAACCGCCTGAAAATCCGTTCAGTAGGTTTTGAATTTATCGCGAACAGACAGACAGACAGACGCGGTAGATGACTTTGTTTTACACTATGTAATTATGTATATTCTATAAATTTACATTGTAGTTACATTAGTTTTTGGCGGATGCACAAAGAGAGGTATAATTTCGGATAACACCATCGTTCATACATTGATTCACCCTATTAGTCTTCTGACATCAAAAGCCGCCTGACATGATGCTTGGACTATCTATACGGTAAATCGGTAATGTGCTTTGGGACTTTGTAGTAAAACCTAACACTATTACCTAAAAAACTGTTACTGGTCTTACTGAACTCGAAACATGTTTCTAATATGTCGGTTCACCAAGTTCAGTTTTCCTAAGTTTTTGCACACATACATTAATAATACACATAGTAACCATAGTAATACACATAGTACCACATAATAAACATTAGTAATTTTAGTACGAATAATTGATAGGATACGCTATCTAAAGCAATGATATAACTAAAAACCTGTAGATACGTTACCTATATGTTATTGTGACAAAACAAATGACACGATAACGCACACATACGTAAAGTAATATTGTAACGCCATACTGTCTTTGGGGCCATACAAGTATTGCGTAAGGAGTGATCGGGGTGGGGGGGCTCCTTGAATTGCTTGTATTAAACCGCGGCTTCGACTGCAATGCTATCTCCAAAACGATTGGACCGATTTTCACCAAACTTTCACCAGCAGATAGCGGACATCATTTCAAGTAATTTAGTCTATTTTAATTTAGACTAGCTATTAACGGTGGCTTCGCCCGCAGAACTATCTTCAAAACAGTTAAACCGATATTCACGAAACTTTCACTGACAGATAGCTGACCTTATAATAAGTAATTGAAGCAATTTTAGTTTATACTAGCTGTTAACCGTGACTTCGCCTGCAATGCTATGTCCAAAACGGTTCTATCGATCTTCACATAACTTTCACCGGCAGATAGCTGATGTTATAAAATGTAATTCAAGCAATTTTAATTTATACTAGCTGTTAACCGTGGTTTCGCCCGCAATGCTATCTCCAAAATGGTTAGACCAGTTTTCGGAGGAGAGAGATGAAAAATCTCCACCGCCAGGTGGAAGACCTGAAAGCAGAGAACAAGGCGTGGAAGCAGGAGGCAAATGCCAAGCCCCTGCTGGCTGCGTCAGCCTGCAGGGTTAAGATGACCGCAGCGGATTGGGGAAGGGACGGCAGCTTCTGCCTCGCAGGCGAGATCTTGGGAACCGTGGTTGGAGCCTTCGGCGCCGCTGCCTGTGCCTTTGCCGCCTTCTTCTTGCGGCCCACAACGGTGGACCACGCCGCGCCATCAGTCACCTCCGCTGGGACCGGTAATTCGGCCCAGTTTATACCCAGTGGGGCAACCACAGGGGCCGGAGGCGCCTTCCACGGTTCCCAAGATCTCGCCTGCGAGGCAGAAGCTGCCGTCCCTTCCCCAATCCGCTGCGGTCATCTTAACCCTGCAGGCTGACGCAGCCAGCAGGGGGATTGGCTATAGGGAGGTCTTAGTGAAGGCGCGCGAGCACGTGGCCTTGCCCGACATGGGTATAGAGGATGTGCGGGTAAGGCAGACGGCCACGGGGGCCCGGAAAATGAAAAGGGGTCGGCCCTGGGGCCGCTCCTGTGGAACATGGGCTACGACTGGGTGCTCCGCGGCGTGCTCCCATATGGTCAGTCTGGCGACGGTCGTGGGAACGGACTTATCGCTGCCAAGCGTGGTTTCGGCCATGCTCAGCAGCAAACAGGCTTGGCGAGCGATGGCCTCCTTCTGCGAGGAGGTCGTTTCGCAGAGTGAGCCCACCCTTTCATGCTGAAACCAGTAATAACTTCAGCGTGGCTCTACCACCTGTATATTAAATGTAATGTAAATCTTTATTATAATATTTTAAGTTAATGTTTCATTAGTTCCTTAACTGGATAAATGAGCACTAAGGTAGTTATATGGTGGGTTAAGGTTCCAAATATGTTGCTGATGACAAATCTAATTTGGCATGCTATTAATATTTATGTATCTAATGTACACGTTACATGTTACTTTTAGTGGCGACGTAAATGCAATTGTCTTTAAAGAGCATTTCTATAATTGTACACATTCTCACAATTTTATAATTCTTTAATACGATTTAAAAATAAAACGCGTGTGGATCTGCGGGTACAGCTAGTGAATAGATATATTTAAACATAACAGAATTTAAAGTTTATAATTAACTAACTGTACACGCAGATCCGCACGGGTTTTTTTTTAAATTGTATTAAAGGTATAATAAAAATGAAGTGTCTGTATGTAATATCAAAATAATAAAAAAAACACTGATTGGGTATGAAAGTATACACGATACTGATAACCATAATGCAATTTTATTATTTTGATATATGTATAGAAGAAGATATATAATTTTATGGAACTATTCGATATTTATAATGACAACTAGCCGGCACGGCAGACGTTGTCCCGCCCTGATTATAAAAAAAATCTTTGACAAATTATATACCAAAACCTTTCTCATGAATCCCTCTATCCACTGGTGAAACCCGCATGAAAATCCATTCGGTAGTTTTTGAGTTTATCGTGAACAGACAGACAGACAGACGCGGTAGGGGACTTTGTTTTGTACTATGTAATGGCAATAACATAACATTGTGTGAAGTGCTAAGTAATGTCCAACCTAATTTTTGATGATTGATTTCCGCGAAGTATAAACGCCTTCATCGATGAAATATGTTAGGAAATATGTTGCATATTTTAAACAATGTTTATAACGGGGTGTATGTGTGTCCCTCTCCCCAAGACAGGTTGGCAACGCACTTGCGACCCCGTGGTCTTGCAAGTGTCTATGGACGGTGATCATCACTTAACATCCGGTGACCCGCCTGTCCGTTTGACTCCTATGATATAAAAAAAACATTGCGTTTATTATAATTAAGATATTGTGACTATAGAAAAAATAATCACTTGTCTGTTCCGCAAGAAATTGTATTATGGAACTCTTTACGTAATACTTTTATAATCTAAGATATTATTAGGAAGACCTCTATATCATTAAAATTATTAATAATTATATTGTCGAATTTTAAACAATAAACTGATAATTATTTCTCTTATTAAAAATAAAGAATGAGTTGAAACCTTACTAAATTTCATGCAGACAAAGTCGCGGGTAACAGCTAGTCTAAAATAGAATAACCTCAATTACTTTTTATAAGGTTCGCTATCTACCAGTAAAAGTCCTGTGAAAATCGATCTAACCGTTTTGACGATAGCACAGCGAGCAAAGCCACGGTTAACAGCTAGTATAAACTAAAATTGCTTTAATTACTTTTTACAAGATCTGATATCTGTCAATGCAAGTATCGTGAAGATCAGTCTAACCGTTTTGAAGATAACATTGCAGGCGAAGCCACGGTTGACAGCTAGTATAAACTAAAATTGCTTGAATTACTTTTTATAAAATCAGATATCTGTCGTGCAAGTTTCGTGAAGACCGGACTAACCTCTTTGGAGATAGCACTGCGGGCGAAGCCGCGATTTATAGTTAGTCTAATTTAGAGTAAGTAACCCGCTGTAATTTCATCTATCTGCCAGTAAAATTCCCGTCAAAATCGGTCTAGCCGTTTCGAAGATTACCTGGAACAAACAGACAGACAGACAGTCCGACAAAAAATTTAAAAATTGCATTTTTATTATTAATAGCGTGTATACTTTCGTACCCAATCAGTAAAAAAATATATTTTGATATTACATACAGACACTTCTTTTTTATTATATGTATACATTAATATATATAATAAGAATGTAAATCTAACCTTTCTGTACTTTTTGACTTTCATGATAAAAAATTGTTGGTGTCTAGCATAGAGTAACAAACCAGCGCGTAGTTAATAGAGACTGCATAATCGGATATAGTATGGGAACCGGGCGATCCGTTGTCGCGGGTGTAAGGAGGGGCCCGGGGTAACGCGGGGTAACCCCTAATGTTTCTATAGTGATGCGCATTACAAACTTGTACGGATACTGTATCGATATGTTACTTATGATAAAAAAAGTTCGATAAAAATGTATTCAATTTATTTATTGTAACAATAGCATCTTAATCACTAAAACCGAAGGATTTTCTCAAATCGGACTGGTAGTTCCTGAGATCATCGCGTTCAACCAAACAAACAAACAAACTCTTCAGCTTTATATATTAGTATAGATTGGTGCAGTCCATCATATGTTAGATTAATTCATAAACTGTATAAAATGTATATAAGTATTGTTCGGAGTTAACCTTCAATGAACAACAATATCGCAATAAAACTATAGCAGGATGATAGTTACGATACCTCAGTTAAAATAAATAGGCAATCATCTTTAGGTGTGTACCAGTATAATTGCGAAGTGAATCTTGCTAGGCTTTAGCGTGTAACGTGTATCAGTTGATTCCGACTAAGTAACTAAAATCCCTACTAATATTATAAAGAGGTAAAGTTTGTGAGCTTGTAGGGGGTCGAAGAAAAAATGGTCGAACGAAAACGTTTCTTACGAACGATGAGAGATATATGATTGAGTTTTAGAAAAAAGTTGTAGTTTTATAATGCCTATTACCACCCAACGAAGTGGCCACGGGTCGGCTAGTCTATAAATAAAAAAAATCACCTGAAATTTTATGCATTTATGTTAAAAACCTACTCTTTTTATCCTAAAATCGAATGTCGGTGCTAACTGCTACATGTATTTTTGTATTGAGTGTCGGATAAGATATTAATGCACATGAATACTAGACAAAAACGGTAACTAGTGTAATACATTGAACGAGAAGCAGTGGTACGTCACTCAGGTAATTTGGAGGCGGTTTTAGTTTCCCGTGCCAAACGAGATATAAGCAGTAGCGTTTAGTTAAAACGACAAAATGAATATAACATAAACAATAAGAATCTGTTTGGATTATCCATATTGCTGGAGCGATCTGATAGAAAAAGATCTGTCCAAGCTTCAAGTTGCTGACTGGAGAAAACGGCTTTTGACAGAAAGAAAAAAGCGTGCACTCATAGTAAAGACCATTTTTTTTATGTTATAGGGGGCAAACGAACAGATGGGTCATCTGATGGTAAGTGATCACCGCCATCCATGGACACTAGCAACACCGAAGGAGTCGCCAGTGCGTTGCCAGCCTGTGTTTGGGGGGAGTGGGGTTGAGAAAGTGGTGAGGAGGGGGAAGTGGGGATGGTGGTCCTCCGGCGCTCTCACTGACCGAACAAAACGCAACAATGCAAGCAATGTTACTTCACGCAGGTTTTCTATTAGAGAGTGGTACTACCTCGGGCGAACCGACCCATTCATGCTGAAACCAGTAATAGCTTCAGCGTGGCTCTACCACCATAACTCGCTTTGAACCATCGCATCAGAAGAGCAAGTTTCAGGTATAAAAAGGCATTGGGGTGTAAGGGGTGTCGAATAACATCATAAGACTTGAGACACCCAAGCCAACCTCACCTGCACGTAGTGCACCCTGCTGAATAATGAACGAGGCAATGGCGAAAGCGGGGTGGTAGGGTTTTACAGCCTGACTGAGTCGCAACCACCATGTATATGGCGAAAAAGCTCGTCATAGTGATTCGCTTCTGCGGGTCGAGTTTCGGGATCAGCCTGTGCATATCCAGTTATTCGCAGGCCTGCATGACAGCGGCGACCGGTGATGGATAGTGTGTCACTCGGTTGTCATCGTTGTTTTTGGACTGTACTGTGCTTACCATCAGGCGTAGTGCAGTCACTTTGCCATGCTGAAATAAAATAAAAATATCTACAGTTTCTGTGTATTTATTTATTTGAAGAGCTAACAAGATTTACAATATCACAATCCAATATTTCTGGGGAATATTCTAAACAAGTTTAGTTTTAATTATATGTAGCTTACGACTATATCGAATATCATCTATACTATATTTGTATATAGTATTTTTTTTACAAAAAGTAATAGTAAACATGAGTAGCCTACATGAGACTATCTCCAACTAAACAATAAGCTTAGTCTTCTCATCGATCATTTTATACTTCTAGCAAACTAGTTGTTTCATTGCATTTTTTATTACACTAAGTTTTTACCCTAAAGCGATTTTTAAATAACATTAAACAGTAAGAACTAAATCCAATATGGATAAGTAAACTCTACTCGTCATTGTGTCTACTAAATTACTCAAGGTATTATAGACAAAACTAACCTCTGCATTACATTTAATCACACGAGATTTAGTTTGTTGTACGTGGCGGTGGCATAGAAAAGATAGCTCGCGCTTCATGAGGTCACTGTCTTTTAATGAGATACGGTTATCGATCTAACATAAATGAATTAGCCAGGTGTACCAAATTATCAATTGTCATCTTGTCTGTTCGTCGTCGATGTCAAAACAAGGTATCCTGTCGACAAAATATCCGTAAACACAAGGTACTATAAAACTAATATACAAGAATATAATATGCGCATAACTTTTCAATTATGACGTCAAACTTACCCAATCTTCTTTTTGTTTGTATTATTCGCTGAAACTTATAATTCACGCCTGGTGCAAGTTACCGAACCGTAAGTGCTGTGGGTGCAGGAAGCCGCAAGCTTCAGCACGACACCAAGTACTGCGTGGCGTGTTACATGCTTCGCACACCTACTCGCTAATTGAATTCATGTCTACTCCGATGTCGGTTTATGGTGCAACCTTCACCCCTTTGATATCGTTCCATTGTAAATGCTATCTAATGCTAAGCAACCCGTGGCTGTTAAGTAATTCGATTTAATAATACTATCGTACACTTAATTTACTCACTTTGTATTCTAGAATCAGATTAATATTATATTATGTATGTATAGTGGCGTATGGAGAGCAATATAAATTTGTCTGTACTAAGTTACATGTTTTATTAGCATTTAATATAAAGATAATAATGTCAGTCTCTACGAGTCACATTGCTAGGCCAAGGGTACCTAAGAAAAAGCACGGCTCAGTCACCATGATAGTTTTTGTAGGTGGTAGAGCCATGCTGAAGCTATTACTGGTTTCAGCATGAATGGGTTGGCTCACCCGGGGTACTAACACCCGACCCACAGAAAATCGACATGACGTAACAGTGATTGCATTGTTGCACTTCGTTCGGTAAGTGAGAGCGCCAGAGGACCACTTTCCTTCTCCCTCCCCTCCCCCTCCTTCAGCCCTTCCCTCTCCCTCCAAACACTGGCTGGTAATGCACTTACAACTTCACTGGTGTTGCTAGTGTCTATAGACGGCGGTGATCACTTAACATCAGGTGACCACCCCGTTTGTTTGCCTTGAATGATTAAAAAAAAGTGTGTGTGTACTTATGTACACGCGTTAGAAGTTATACTTCTTTGGTATAACAAGATAAAAATCTTTTCAAAAATTTTGTCTTTCGCCTTATTCTACGTTTGTAGAAAAAACGACACTAACAATAGAAAAAAGGTATTTAATACATTGAAAGCTTTAATACAAAGAAACAAAATGTCGACTATAGCTAACGTCAGAGTGTCGGTTTTTCGTGACGGTGTGCGCGCGCATCGTCAAAATTTACTCTCATCTTTTTTCCCTAACGCGCCAAAAGAAGTATAACTTCAAAAAGTTTACAACGTAATGGTCATTTAAAACATCGAAAAAATCTACATTTCCAATTTTATCTCAGTACACATGAACAATGCTCAGATTCAAGATGTCTCGAGATGTATTCCTTCACTGTTAATCGAGAGTGCTGCTAATTTAAACTAATAAATGTACACCAATTGCGAAAACCTCCTTTGGTACACGGCGACCTTCGAATCTGCAGACATTTAATCGATATTCCACTGGTCAAATCATTCAAATGCCACTATATATAATATTCATAGTTCAAATTACATGTTTTAGTTCCATTGGACAAAGATAAAAACAATTATTTGTCGTATTACAATGCTCTCTCCTACTTTATTACATATATATTTCGTGAAACATGAAATGGCGTATGTGTTTGTACTTCGTCTATTACTGCGTCTTCGTGTTTTATGACTTTGTCAGGCCTATCGTGTATTCTTTTATATATACTGTACCTACCTGAACTATATAAAATGTTTTATTTATTTTTCTCTGTCATATTATCCTTCATACCCTTATGATTTGGTTTTGTCTCATTTATTATGTAACTCGTCTTCATGTGATTTTGAATATGCCTTCTACACAGTTTTATAGACACTTCATTAATATAGACAATTGGATGAACTATCCTAAATTGTTACCAAGAATATTAATATATATTTTCAGATAAATTTTTAGCATGTCGAGCCCTGCAACCTGCTCGTCAACCTACTGTGTTCTGGCTTAAAGGGTGTGGTCGTCAACATATAGGTATTATTAGCCAACCTCACCTGCACGTGGTGCATCCTGTACGAAAGCGGAGTGGTAGGGGTTTTACAGCTTGATTTGGTCGCAACCGACATGTATATGGCGAAAAAGCCTGTCATAGTGATTTGCTTTTGCAGGTTGCATTTCGGGATCAGCCTGTGAATGTCCAGCTTTTTGCAGGCCGGCATGACAGCGGCGTCAGGTGATGGATAGTGTGTCACTCGGTGGTCGCCATTGTTTTTGGATTTTACTGTGCTTACAATCAGGCATAGTGCAGTCATTTTGCCGTTCTATAATAAAAAAAAACACGAGGTCTTTAGCTTATATTTTAAAACCTATTAATAACCAGATTTAGTTGGGAGTATGCTCTTTTTGAGTTTTCTAAATTGAAATGATTTTTTCAACTACCTCAAAATTATAAGTTATGTCCAGCTTTTTGCAGGCCGGCATGACAGCGGCGTCAGGTGATGGATAGTGTGTCACTCGGTGGTCGCCATTGTTTTTTGATTTTACTGTGCTTACAATAAGGCATAGTCCAGTCATTTTGCCGTTCTATAATTAAAAAAAAACACGAGATCTTTAGCTTATATTTTAGAACCTATTAATAACTAGATTTAGTTGGGAGTATGTTCTTACTGAGTTTTTTAAATTGAAATGATTTTTTCAACTACCTCAAAATTATAAGTTGTATAACTGGAAAAAATGTTATGCTTTTAGTAAACTGCTAGTACAAATGTTCTTCTGCCCAATGATTATTTCTATTAATGCGGGGTTCGCCATTCGTATTGATCTGTTCGAACTTCAAAAAGTGTTTTGATTTCCGATTCCGGGGCCACATGTTATTTTAGGACTCACACCAACATCTGTAAGGCTCTGTGTATTTATAAATTTGAAGTAAGTTCGTAAATGTTTCGGGAGGCGTACATCAAGCAAAATCGGACCGGAACGAGATCGCGCAACCCGATTTCTGTATATATATATCCACAATTATTTACCTGCACGAGTGTAGTGTGTTTGCGAGTCGCTATGTAATCAAAATGTTCTGAACCACATTCAGCGAATTGAATTTTCCGTTCATCTCGTAATGGGCGGCTTTTATACCATTTCGAGCTGTTAGAAGGTTGCCAAGTAGTGAAGCATTCGGTTTGAATACATTATCTATATTGATTAACCCGTTCAATCTACGTCTATGACATAGACGTAGATTAAACGGGTTAATCTGTGTTTAAGCACATAATTATTCACAATCTCAGTGTAACGATGTCTAAGATTATTTATTATTACGTTACAAATTATCTTCCATTATTTCTTATTATAGATTCTAGATTAGCAAATACACTAAGAAATAAAATGGAAATATGTATTTTGGTTAACCGGAGTGTCTCTTATATATTATCTTTTATATTATGGTGGAGTATACAAGTTAATTTCATTTGTAGAATGTTGTAGCTTTCTACCTTACTTGCAATTTTAAAGATTTAAGCCGGTGCAATATGCATTTATTTTGTATATGATATAATATTAAGTAGATTATATGCAACCGTACAACAGTACATAAATATAATAGAAAATGTTTCTTTATACCACGATGGCAGCAAACAAGCATGCAGGCCGCCTGTTGTTAAGCAGTCAACGCAGCCTATGGACGCTTGCAACACCAGAGGTGTCACATGCGCGTTGCCGACCCTTTAGTGTCCTATTTACTTTCCCCTTGAAGAACTGCATACTGTAGTCCCCAGGAAAAGACTCAGCTGAAAGCTCATTCCACACTCCGTTCGTGCCAGGAAACTCCTCTGGAACCGGACCGTCCGAGACCAGGTGGTTTTGTAGGTGGTAGAGCCACGCTGAGGCTATTATTGGTTTCAGCATGAATGGGTTGGCTCGCCCGGGGTACTACCACCCTCTCACAGAAAACCGACGTGAAGTAACGGTGTTTGCATTGTTGCGTTTCGTTCGGTCAGTGAGAGCGCCGGTTACCCACCTACCCCCCCTCCCTCTCTCTATCCCCTCCCCTCCCCAAACAGGGTGGTAACGCACTTGCGCGTCCCTTGGTGTTGCAAGTGTCTATGGACGGTGGTGATCACTTAACATCAGGTGACCCACCTGTTCGTTTGCCACCTATAATATATAAAAAAAAAACATTTTACGAACTACAATAAAAACACGATATGTTAAATGATTAAATATAATTTGTCCGTATTACGTATTCTAAACAATTACACTAACCACTAATTTAAAAAGATTAGCGCGAGTAAAATGCTTTATAGGCACAAACAACCAAATACAAATATGACGTGAATAAAGACAATTAATTTCTGCACTGGACTGGAAATGGCTGCAATTGTCTGCGATATTAACAGCACGATACACCACTAATATGTTATTGACACATTAATATATATCGCTATACAATTATCTATGTTATGGTGGTCGTAATATACCCATGAGTGTCATTACCTATGATAATAAAAAATTAACACTGATTGTGCAATTGGTTATAAAGTTATGCTTAAAAGAATATTTCAATAGATACTAGGAATTCATAACAGGGACAATGGATAAATAATTTACTTACCAGAAAACTAACTTTACTGATGGGATTTTCAAGGATTTCAGCTTTTTTTATGTTTCTAAGTAATTTAAATGATGTTTAGTGATTACTTTTAGACTTTCCCTTTAAGTATAGAAGCACGAACGTTGCTGGCTTTACGTAGAAATAGATGTTCTAGTGGTACTTGTATAGTTCTTCTCACTTTAAAAAATTTAAGAGTTACTAAATACCAAAATAGACTCCACCTGAAAGTGAGTGGGTTCGAATACAGAAAGTGTTGGTTTTCTTTGAAGGAAAATAGTTTCTCATGCACACCGGATTAATTTGCATTATAAGGTTGAAAATTCAATGAGAACAGCTCTTTGCCTGAACTATTTTGAAATATCCTAAGTTTGACTATCTATATATGAATAGGCAGTGAGGAAACAGATAAGAACATATCACTCCCCTTTTTCTCTGCTAATTTTCTATAAAAAATTACTGTTTTTGATTTTAAAAAAACTGGGAAAAGTTTTTGAAGTGAAACTTCTTTAGAATCGTTGTGATTTCAAACCGGATGCAGCGGAAAAAACGACAGGTAAGAGACACAAATACAAAAATTAGTGAGCCAGGACGAGAGAGCAAATGTCGGTGTGTCAAACCGGATGCAACGGAAAAAACGACAAGTAAGAGACAAAAATACAAAAATGAGTGAGCCAGAGCGAGAGAGCAAATGTCGGTGTGTATGTATATTGCACACTGTTTAATACTTGCTTGTATTTGAGCATTTAACGTGTGTTAGTATATGTGAAAAGTACGTGAGCTAATACTACTTTACACTGTATGCGGCTGCGTATTACAGCTTTTTAGTAAGAAGTCAGCGTAGTGTGTTATTATCTAATAGTGTTTGTATTTTTATATCTTGTTGTGCTAAATAATAAATTCATTTTTAAACAAATAAACTTTGTAATTATACTACCCTTGTTATACATATTCATCTCATTCTTTTGTCAATTTACTGAAGTTTCACTTCTATCATGTGTGAATCGCACACACCTTTTTTTTCTATGGTCGAATTTTGGCCGCTGGATGAGCGCTTGTTAGAATAAAAAATACATAGTATTTTAGCTTATTCTCTTCATTGTTTATCTAATATAATAAACCAATTTATAAAATCTGAAGAAACCTAACTGTAGCATATAACGTTATATATGAACCCGGGTTGTATATTTCGGATGCGGGACCAAACCCTCAGAGTAAACAATATTCAAAGAGGCTCATGATCGGACGAAGAGTTTTTTTTATATCAGCGTATTCTCTTATAAACGATAGGAAGGGTTCTGTTTGCTTTGTATCTTTTTAGTTGAGTTTACCTAAATCTATACATATTTAACCTTTTTCATAATAAAAGATGCAAGAGACGAGTATTGATAATAAACTAATACCTGTGCTATAAATGAATTTAAGTGTCCATTTGTTTTCAAGCGTGTCTATGTATATGTCTGCTTAAAAAATAAACACTAATGTAAAGTTTAGCATACATGCTTTAGAATCGCTATTGTTTAGTTTAGTTCTTACCATTTATGATAGAGCAGTTTACAATAAATTAAATTTTAGCTCGTTGGTTTGGAACTGTAAGTATTAACAACTAGTAATCTATACTATCTATATCTCTATAAATATTATAAAGAGGTAAAGTTTGTGATGTTGTAGGGGGTAATCTCAGGAACTACTGAACCGATTTTGAAAATTCTTTCACCAATAGAAAGCCACGTTATTTGTGAGTGTTATTGGCTATATATTAACGCGTAAAATGAAAAGACCTTTTTGTGGTAGTCGGATTTGCAAAGTCGGAGAAAAAGCGATCGAACGAAAAGGTTTCTTACGAACGCTGCCTTAACGATGAAAGATATGATTGAGTTCTAGAGAAAAGTTGTAGAGCTTGTTAATGCCCGCAAAAAAGGTGACAGCATATATCTAACTTTTATATTGTAGTCACAAAAAGTATAAATGTTTTTTATAAATGTTTACCACCCAACGACCCAAACCCAACCCAACTTCGTTCGGGTCCCCTATAAATATAAAAGTATAACCGGTGGGGTGAGTAAGTTGGGTTGATAGACTATCTGTAACTCATTGATTCGTAACCACGTCACACATGGTAATCAATTAATGAGATTGACTCTTTTAGTGGCGTTGGTAGTCTGTGGCCAAGCACCGCTACCGCTGCCGGCTCGCGTTATTTTTGTCTCAAGTCTAACTTAACCTAACCAAACAGAGACGACAAGGTTTTGTTTTAACTTAAAAACCATCAAGTTGGTAATATACAAAATTATCAATAATTGTTCGGAAATGACACATAACCTCAAAACTTTGATCATAAATATCTTAGTAACTATGACTTTCCGCAGGGAGGGGTAATCACCTCTTTCCTGGCTGCTCGCATCCCCTTCAATCTTAATATCTAGATGCGAGTTTCAAACGAGTTTAAGATATAATTTCCTTTTTTTTCTCGACTGCTTGCTCTGTTATTTTGGTTTGGTTAGGTGACACTTGCGAAAAAAGAAATAAAGCAAACACGCCGCGACAGCGGTCGGCGAGCGCGGTGTATTTAATACATAAGTACTTATTTAACAAATATTTCATATGATATATACGTGTTTACTAATTTCCATTACGAAATGAAATAGCCAAATAAGATAGTATTAATGTCGTAGTTAGCTGAGAATTCTCCCTTGTGAATACCGGCTCATTAGCGCGATGTTAATACAAATTATCGTAAGACTTGCCACTAGGGACCGCCGCGCCGCGCTGTAGTCATGTTTAATTCGGATTGTTTTGATACTATGTTATGGATTTCTCTTTGGATACTTATTCTTTAAACTTTACTAACATTATAATAAATAAAGATAATTTTTGTTATAGATCAGGACTAAAGCGTCTAAGAAGTAAAACTAAAAAAAAGTTGATTGATATCTATCTATGCAGTAGTTCTTACGTGATTCGTGTACAACGATAGACCTCCATCATTTTATTTATCCAGTGGATTTTTTTTATGTCATAGGAGGCAAACCAACATGTTCGTCACCAGAAGTTAAGTGATCAACACCGTCCATAGACACTAACAACACCAGGGGAGTTGCAAGTGCGTTGCCAGGCTGTATTTGGGGGAAGGGAGAAAGGCGACGGAGCAGAGGGGAGGGGAGGTGGGTCTCCGGCTTTCATTTAAATTTAGACTGACATTTGAATATAATCTTCTTTTTCTTGTTTTGGCTCCGCAGAAGCACTTGCCAGTGTTTATCTTTTGTTTCAATGGAGATTATAACATATTTTACCCAATAAGTGTCGTGTGAATAATTTCAATGTTCCAACAAGATGGTGGCTCTCTTGTTAGAACTTTTATAGGGAGTTTTTTGACATCTCAGAATTCATGGTCCGTGGTATTATTTTCCATTCACTTCACTTATGCACAATAATCGAACTGTAGTACATAAAACACCACTTATATAATTTTACGAAATATATAGTCAAATAACACGAGGTTATGAATAAAATATAAAATCCACTACATGACAGACCAAAAGCCCGCTAAAAACTCTAATATTGTCAATGTCATGGGAACACAGATATAAAACGCAATTTTTACAAACTCACGGGGAAATGAAACAGCAAAAGAAAAAGTCTTTATTGTTGCAGTTAATACCGCATACTCCTTCGTGGATACCAGTTCATTAACGCTACCTTATAGCAAATTATCGTAAGGCTACGCTTTGGGGAAACTGTAGCCACGTTTTATCTAAATTGTTTGTGTTACACATACATACATGTATGTAGAAATTATACCGAGATAGAGAATCATATTACACAAATATATTAATATATTTGTAATTTGTATAAAAGTATTGAATTAATTACTGTAAATAAAACTAATTTAAAGTATATTCCCACACATGATCTAAAAGGAAACAGCAAAAAATGCGTTATAATATAATTGGAATTTAGTACATATAAAAATAATAATAACAAATAATACACAACATATACTAATGTTAAATATATGGGTAGGTGAACTGATTATAATTATAAAATCAAAAGAATAAATGTATTCAAAAACTTATTGTAAATAATAAAGTTTGTTCTATAATGTTACATGTTTTTTTAAGTAAAAACAATTATCACAGTTTTTTTACATATGAAGGTTACATCAGTATCTAGTGTATAGATAAACAAGAAGTATATTAGATAATGAGTCATTAGTTTACACAAAATTAGCCAATTGTTTGCCGTCATAAAAAAAGAAACGATCCGATTATTTAACGTATAACTTATAAATATTATTGTAACTTACGAGTCTTTTCTTTCAGGTCACGTTTTAAAATCCATTCCGTATCTTAAAGTTTAATATTTCCATAAAGTGACAGAATGGTTTCATAACGAAGTAAAATAGCCTAATAAGAAGGTCTTAATATTGCAGTTAGCAGAGAATTCGCCCTTGTGAATGCCGACTCGTTAGCGCTATGTTATTGCGAATTACTGCGAGACTGCGCCCGGGTCTGCCGCAGTTATTTTTTATTTTCAACCGACTTAAAAAGAAAGTTCTATTTTACCTATTGTACAAGCGCTATTTTCTTAGAAACTGTACTATTATCTGTATGATTATTTTACAGAGGTAATCAATTAGGGTTAGGTTTTAATATACAATATCCTACCTGCGTCACGCCTGCTTCGATAGGCATTAAAAAATTACAAAGTGTCATATCCAAATAAATCTGCATCAGATAGTCCTATGCCGATACATTTAGTAGTTCTAATATGTAATATCTGAAATAACAGAACCAACTTTTACGAAACCCTTAATGATAGATAAAGGACTTTCCAGAGTATTATTTAAGCTACATATCATCACACTTTTCATACAAGTTATACAGTAATGTTAATATTTTACAAAGGAAATTTATTACTTTTTGGATCCGATTTATCCCTTGCTTTTTTTTAATACCCAGAGAAGCGGGCGGGAATCAACTAGTTATATATATATATATATAAATTAGGGTTAGGTTTTAATATACAATATCCTACCTGCGTCACGCCTGCTTCGATAGGCATTAAAAAATTACAAAGTGTCATATCCAAATAAATCTGCATCAGATAATGCTATGCCGATACATTTAGTAGTTCTAATATGTAATATCTGAAATAGCAGAACCAACTTTTACGAAACCCTTAATGACAGATAAAGGACTTTCCAGAGTATTATTTAAGCTGCATGTCATCACACTTTCCATTCGAGTTATACAGTAATGTTAACATTTTACAAAGGTAATTTATTACTTTTTGGAGCCGATTATTGCTATATTTTAATACCCAACGAAGCGGGCGGGAATCAGCTAGTTATATATATATATATATATATATATATATATATATATATATTGAATTGTAATACAACACTCTCATAACACTACATAACTGTAACATTAATAAGAATACATTTTTTACCTAACTTTATGTTCCCCACACGGATTACGAAACATTATTCAGCTTCAGTACTATCTCGTTATCCCTAAATGTATATTTAACAATTTTCTCTCTTAAATGATTTTCTTTGTTATCGTCGATTGGTCGATTTGTACGCGAAATAATAATCCGATAATCCTATGTTATATGGGCTTCGGACACGTCAATAAATATTGGAATACGGATAACATGTTGTCGTTGAAGATTAGATGGAAACACTGGGAGAAATGTATCCTTGGGGCGCCGGCACGGCTTGTATAATATATAAGTATAAAAAACTAACGATACAAGTGTAAACTACAATACAAAACTAAACATTAACTACAAAACCATAGAAGCAAACTAAAAGTATTGGGTTAAGAATCAAATTTAAATATACGGCATATTGTTTAACACGTTGGCTGCCACGGGATATTTTACGAAACTGACTTGGTAAGCCATTTTGTTTTAATGATATTAATTTACTAAAAATGATAACTATCGTAGAAGTAATACTTAAGAAGTAAAAAAATGTTTTCGGAAATGAAAGTTTAACCTGCAACTCAGAAATTAATGTAAGCTAAACCTGATTTTTTCCACTTTCCTCAAGCCACTGATCTATAAATATTTCAACTATAGAAAGGACAAGAAAACCCGAAATGGGCCCCAGACAAGCTTACAAACTACGAGATATTGGAAGTCAATCTATAAACAATATAAATTAGAATAAAAAGGCAATTTGAAATTATAAATTACATCGTCATCATCATCATTACCCTTATCCCACCTAAGTAGGGTCGGCACAACATTTTTTTTTTATATATATCATAGGTGGCAAACGAACAGGTGGGTCGTAACAGAGGAGTCGTAAGTGCGTTGCCACCCTTTGGGGGAAGGGTGTTAGGGGAGGGAGAGGGAGCGGAGAGAGGAGGGGAAGGAAGGTGGGCCTCCGGCGCTCTCACTGACCGAACGAAACGCAATAATGCAAGCACTGTTACTTCACGTCGGATTTCTATGAGAGGGTGGTACTATCCCGGACGAGCCGACCCATTCATGCTGAAACCAGTAATAGTTTCAGCGTGGCTCTACCACCATAGATGTTTTCTTTTTCCACTCTCTTCTGTTAAATGCCATCTCAGTATTCACACCTTTTACGCACATATCATTTTTCACGCAGTCCATCCATACTTTTTTCGGTCTTCCTCTACTCGTATATCCGTCCACAAACATACTCAACACTTTTTTAGTTACATGGTTTTCATTTCTCTTCATGACATGCCCATAACATGCTTACCTATTACACCTCAACTTCTCTGTCACTGGTGCTATTTCCAAACTTCTTCTGATATACTCATTCTTAATTTTATCCATTCTAGTCACACTACACATCCACCTTAACATTGGCATCTCTGCCACATGTAATTTTCTCTCATCCATCTCTTTCGTAGCCCAGAATTCAGATGCATACAGCATCACTGGTCTTATCATAGCTTTATAAGCCTTCCCCTTGAGTTTCAAAGGCATTCGTGAGTGACAAGCTACCCCAGATACATTTCACTATTTCATCCATCCTGCATTTATTCTATTCTTCACGTCCTTATCAATGCCACCGTCGCTTTGTATCAATGAACCGAAATACCGAAAATTAGAGCAGGCTAGTAAGGATACACCATTTAAGGCTATAGGAGAAAAACTAGACGTACCACCAAAGTCGCAAAACAAATGTTCAGTTTTTGTTCTACTAATTTTCAAACCAACATTCTCCAGTTTTATAATCTCGATTATAAATTACATATTTAAGATCCTGTACGAAGAAGGACTCTTTATGTCTAACAAAAAGGACTCTCAAAGATAAATTGACACATGTATATCTAGAGTGAACGTAAGAAACACATTGGTGTCAAGGCAATTTCACAATTTGTTAAGTACATTGAAAGCGAATTTTAAATGACAAAGCCCTTTGGCCGTGCAAGTGAGACGAGGGTCTTAAAATCCATCACGCACGACGCCGATCTTATTTAGATAAGTAGTAGTCAGCTGTCGGAAGGCTGCCCTGCTTACTCCGTTTGACTGATTGTTGCTAATGAATGTCACACTCTAATCTGTACGATAAATTCGCACCTTTTTTCACTAGCTAACACTACTTGTTTATACGTAGTTTCAAATATTTACTTTAATTATACATATTGAAGGCCTATTTGTCTTTAATTTTTGTTTATCAAAATATCTTAAAAGGACTTCATACTGTGTTATTTTAGCAAAAAAAAAAACGATACATATAAATCAGTTGCCGAATTCTTTGGTTGTGTTTTTAATTGTCAATACAAGGTTTGTATGAAAGAAAATGTTTGTTAAATCGTATGAAAAAATTAAAAAATTGTGTAAATAATCTCCATATAAAAGAGAATGAGATGGAAAACTTCAGAATGATTTTCAAATATAATAGACACAAATGAATGATTAACATACAGTTGTCATTTTTTTTTCATTGCGATTTACTTTTATTGTAAAAGGAACATTTCGTGTCATTTACTTCGTTAGCATACTTATTCGAAGCCGGGGCAGGCAACTAGTCTTATATATAGCTAGCTTCTGCCCGCGACTTCGTCCTCGTAGAACAGTTACTCTGGGCTAACGGTAATACGCAGCGAAAGCTCTCAAAAGGAAAAACACCCCGATTTTGAAACATTCTTCATTGGTGCTCTGCTCCTATTCGTCTTAGCGTGATATTATAGCCTATAAGCCTTCCTCGATAAATGACTTATTTAACACTGAAATAATTTTTCAAATCGGACCGGTAGTACCTGAGATTAGCGCGTTCAACTAAACAAACAAACAAACCTTCCATCTTTATAATATTAGTATAGATTGTATACTATAAATATGTACATTTACTAGGAAGGGGTCTAGCATAGAGATAATATCGTGAAGAATGTTCAAAACTTGTTTCTGAAACTTTACAAATATTCCTGTAAGTATTGATAACTTTCAGAGAATATTTTTACGAATTCACGTAATATTATACTGCGAATCATGGATCAACATAAACAAAATCTAACTAATAACATTGGAGTAATTAACAATTAGTTGAAATTGGCCAAATTACGTATGCATTCCTGTCAAACGCACGATATTGTACGAGTCCACTCAGACCGCACCCAGTTCGACGGTCCTACATAAAATAAAGTGGATGCTTACATTATCTGCGAACCGCTGAGAGACTGTCGCTATAACTAAAATTACGTTCGTACGTATGAGACGTAACGAGTTTTCTCGATTGTAGTCCGAAGAATCTGTGAAGACCCGTCAGGCCAATAGCCTTAGTCAGTTCAGAAAAAAAAAGTTTTCTCAACTAGATTATAATTTTTACATTTTCATAATTATAATATGCGTACAAGAGTTATCATCGCAAGTTTCTTAAATGATAATAATTTAGGCAAACAGGTATACTATAATCCAATGTTACTCTGAGATAACTTAGACGATGCTTTGAGATTCATTTGTGTAGGTGGGAGAGCCACGCTGAAGCTATTACCGGTTTCAGCATGAATGGGTCTACTTGACCGGATTAGTACCACCCTCTCACAGAAACGTTACGACGTGAAGTATTTGTGCTTGCATTGTTGCGTTCCGTTCGGTCAGTGAGAGCGTTGGAGGCCCGGCCCACCTCGTTTAAAAAGCCGGCAACTCACTTGCGACTCCTCTGGTGTTGCTAGCGTCTACGGACGGCGGTGATCACTTATCATCAGGTGACCCGCCTGTTCGTTTGCTCCTATGATATAAAATAGATTAAACGTTTGCTAGTGGCGGAAGAAATTTTAAAATGGCAGTAGTTTCGGAGTCTATAATACTTCTTACATAAAAATAACATATTTTACCTCATTTTAATAATAAGCTTTTGTAAGTAGCTAAGGCTTTAGACTTAATCCACCTCTCGGGAACAGCAATTTTTTCTAGATGAAATGTACCCTATGTATTTTTCTATAACCCTGTCAAAGTGTATCCAATTTCGATATGATCGGTTGATTAGTTAAGGTATGAAAGCGTAACAAACAAATTCACTCTCACATTTATAATATTAGTAACGATTAACATAAATATCATATTTTGCATGTCTGCTTGTTAGAAGCTGACCGTTTAAAAACTACACACCAATATATATATATATATGTATATATTTTATAGTCGCACGGCAAAGTGACTGCACCATGCGTGATGGTAAGCACAGTACACTCCAAAAACAATAGCGACCACCGAGTGACACAGTACCCATCGCCGGTCGCCGCCGTCATGCCGGCCTGCGTACTAAATAATGTATAAATAATAACGGCCATAATACTAAAACCGAGAAAGAGGTCACATTTCATTACGCTTCTCTGTTTAAATAATAGAATACTCGTACAGTGTGCTGAGGGACATTAAAAGTATTTTTACGTGAATGAAGTCGCCAGTACCAGTTAGTAACTAACAATTTTAAATTCCAAGCCGTAGTTACCTTTGTTTTACATTAGTTTCTTCACTATAATGACGACATTATAGTTCTAATATAATAAGCTATAATGGAATCAAAGTTAGTTAACCCGTGACGGATCATCCATGGTGTCTGAGGCGTCAACATGAACTATTCATTATGTGATGCATATTGTGATGAAATATTGTTTCCAGCTACTAATATGAGTTATAAAATCATGTTTGACGCATTTTTCGTGGATGTTCGTTTTGACGTAATCATAGAGAAATATAGTAGTAAATATAGTAGTAATAGATCGTAATGTGGCCCTGAAAAGGGCCCTTTTTATACTTTCTAGGCATATTTCTTAGTCCTTAAAAAATCCTCACCTGTATCTTCCCCATCTGTGTCATCTTCCTTTTAGAATTGACCGCGCCGTTGTACACCACGGCGCTGTAGCTGAATCGAGTTCCGGTCACCGGAGACCTCCATGCCAGTCAACGTGTTAACTTGACATTGCTTCTATCTCAGTGAATTGTCTATGACAGTAAAAAACGAGTTGACTCAAAGCTAGAGTTTCTCATTTTGTACTGTGTTAATGATATATAATATATATACATATTTATATCATAGGAGGCAAACGAACAGGTGGGTCACCTAATGTATAGTGATCACCGCCGTCCATAGACACTTGCAACACTGGGTGAGAGGAGTGGGGAAGGGGGGGATAGATGGTCCTCCGGCGCTCTCACTGACCGAACGAAACGCAACAATGCAAACACTGTTACTTCACGTCGGTTTTCTATGAGAGGGTGGTACTACGCCGGGCAAGCCGACCCATTCATACTAAAACCAGTAATACCTTCAGCGTGGCTCTACCACTGCTATATTACTTTTACAGAATTCATAATATCATTAAAAATCGGAAACAGTTGTAGGCCGTTTATTACTTAAAAATATTATATTTAATATTAAATATTATTTAAAGGGAGGTCATAGCAATGTACGGACCTGTAGGCGGTGGATTGACAAAAATATTAAACTGAATTACTACTGTATTAAACACATAGGATACCCACGAATTTACTATTACTACCGCATAAAATTTAAGAACAAGTCTATCTTAACCTTAAACTATGTAACACTGGTATTCATAATGAAATCCCTAGGCATAAAAAGTAAATAGATGTTTATTAAAATACTAGCTGTACCCGCAGCTTCGCACGCGTTTTTTAAATCGTATTAAAGAATTGTGAGACTATGTACAATTACAGAAACGCTCTTTAAAGACAATTGTAAGTATGACGCGCACGCCAATAAAAGTAACATGTAACGTGTACAGTAGATATATAAATACAAAAAGCGTGCCAAATGAGGTTTGTCATCAGCAACACATTTGGAACCTTAACCCACCATATAACTACCTCAGTGCTCACTTACACTGTATAAGGAACTAACGAAACAATAACTTAAAA
>MU161143.1:1801-20958 GCA_015888305.1 Antheraea pernyi | reverse complement strand
ATGGGAGCACGCCGCGGAGCACCCAGTCGTAGCCCATGTTCCACAGGAGTGGCCCCAGGGCCGACCCCTGTGGAACCCCCCGCCCTGTCGCCCGCCGGACCATCCACCCGTCGCCGTCCACATAGGCGACCTCCCTACCCTCGAGGTACGCCTCCAGCACCCGCCGCAGGTACGGGGGCACTCCGAAATATCGAAGCGCCTCCCGTATGACCCCATGCGGCAGGGTGTTGAAGGCGTTAGCGATGTCGAGTGACACCGCCAAGACCCTCTCCCCCTGGGAGGTCGCCTCTGCAGACAGCGAATTCAGGAGGCACAGGGCGTCCACAGTGGAACGCCCTGTCCGGAAGCCATACTGCGCGTCCGCCAGATTCGGCCCAACTTCCTCTAGGTGCTGGACGACCCGGGAGGAGATAACCCTCTCCAACACCTTCCCGGCGTCGTCCAGCAGGACGAGGGGCCGATACGCGGACGCGCAATCCAGGGGGCGGCCCGCCTTTTCTATGAGGCAAAGCCGCCCAAGCTTCCAAGGCTTCGGGAATTGTCCGACCGTAAGACACCGGTCGAACAGCTCCCGAAGCCACCCCCCTAGGTGGCCCAAGGCAAGGCCGAGCACCCGACCCGGGACCCCATCAGGGCCGGGCGCTCTTCGCCGGTTGAGGAGGCGTTCCAAAGTCCAAAAACAAAAGGAAATCCACGCCAAAGTCAACACAAGCCAAGTCGGGTGTAAGAGCAAGTCCGTAATCCGTCACGGAAATTCAATTTAGAGTAGCCTAAGAAACCCGCTGTAAATTCAGCTATGTGTCAGTGAAATTCCTGTCGAAATTGGTTTAGCCGTTTCGGAGATTACCCGGAAGAAACAGACAGACAGACAGACTGACAAAAGTTTAAAAAATTGCATTTTTGTTATCAGTAGCGTGTATACTTTCGTACTCAAGTAGTAAAAAAAAAAAATTTTGATATTACATACAGACACTTCATTTTTATTATATGTATAGAATAATAGATAGATAGAATAGATATAGATGTATGTGAATCTCAATTACTGCTTTTGAAGATGCAATAATTATTATTTATATGAGTATTTAAATCTAAGTTCTTTTTTTGTATCGATATTCCATTGTTTCAAAAGCAAGTGGCATATTTCGATGAACATTGGTGAGGTTATCTTCTCTCCGCACTAGCTTATCAAATAGATATTTGTTTTTTTTATCAGCCTAAAAAGTAACGTAGCCATGTGTAACTCCAGTCGTGCTACCATTTTTAAAACACTTGCATAAAGCTATTCGTATTAAAGGGCTTGTATTCATTGTACTATAAAGATATTTTTCGTAAATAACTGTAACTAATTTAAATAATAAAAAAACTCATATAAACTATCTCAAACATACAAGTGGATTCCACTAAAATGTATCAGTTTTCAACCTAACATCCGACTACAGTTAATTTGAAACCCAAATGAAAGCCAACGGTTGGGTTTACGGTCAGACTACATTCTATCCCTTTGGAACCTGAGAGCGCTCTTAATTACTAGACCCCACACACTAGTAGAACAATTTGGAAAGCTGCATCTAAAATGTATATTAACTAAATATTTTAAGAACTAACATCTGATAACTACTTATACGCCCGGGGATTTCAGTCAAATGCGAATATATAACCAAAAGGTTTTTCTTTTATATCATTGAAGGCAAACGGACAGCTGGGTCACCTGATTTTAAGTGACCACCACCGTCCATAGACACTTGCAACACCAGGGGAGTCACAAGTGCGTTGCCAACCTGTCTTGAGGGAGAGGGAGAGTAAGGGGAGGAGGGAGGGGAGGGGAGATGGGACCTCCGGTGCTCTCACTGACTGAACGAAATGGAACAATGCAAGCACTGTTACTTCACGTCGGTTTTCTGTGAGAGGGTGGTACTACCCCGGTTGAGCCGACCCATTCATGCTGAAACCATTAATAGCTTCAGCGTAGCTCTACCACCTACAAAGGTTTAGGTTCAAATTCAATTCATTAGTCACATTTTATTAACACATGATTAAAATATTAACCATGGGCTAAATTATTTAACAAGTATAATGTATTTCATATAATTTTGCAAGTTAATTAAATCATGGCATGTTCAAGAAAGTTAGTAATATATGAACACCGATATACAATCATTACATAGTATAAATCAAAGTCCCCTACCGCGTCTGTCTGTCTGTCTGTTCGCGATAAACTCAAAAACTACCGAACGGATTTTCAGACGGTTTTCACCGGTGGATAGAGTTATTGATGAGCAACGTTTTAATATATAATTTGTCAAGGATTTTTTCATAATCAGGGCGGGACAACGTCTGCAGGGCCCGCTAGTATATTATAAAACAAAGTCCCCTACCGCGTCTGTCTAGCTGTCTGTTCGCGATAAACTCAAAAACTACTCAACGGATTTTCATGCGGTTTTAAACCAGTTGATAAAGTGATTCATGAGGACGGTTTATGTATATAATTTGCGTGGCGTATCCATAAGGGATTTCCCCACGTTAAAAAAAAAAAAGGGTTTTTTTTTGTTATCAGGGCTGGACAACGTCTGCCAGATCCGCTAGTAAATAAATAAAATTTAAAAGGTCTGCGGTTGTGCACTCATCACTCAAAAAGTACTGAATAGATTTCATTTTATTTTTTTAGTTTTACTTCTTAGACACTTTTTCCGTATTTAAAGGAAGACTATCATTACAATTTGCTTAAATATGAAGTCATTATAGTTTAAGGAAGCTACGATTTTCAGACGCACTACACGTTCATCGAAGCGTGTGGAGAAGTGGGGTGGGCGATGTATTCTTATATTATCTTCCTTTGTACATGGTGGTAGAGCCACGCTGAAGCTATTACTGGTTTCAGCATGAATGGGTCGGCTCGTCCGAGGTAGTACCACCCTCTCATAGAAAACCGACGTGAAGTAACAGTGCTTGCATTGTTGTATTTCGTTCGGTCAGTGAGAGCGCCGGAAGCCCACCTCCCCTCCGCTCTCCTCTCTCCTCTCTCACATCCCTCCCCCTTCCCTTAACCCTTCCCCCAAAGGGTGGCAATGCACTTGCGACTCCTGTGGTGTTGTTAGTGTCCATGGATGGTGGTGATCACTTAACATCAGGTGATCCACCTGTTCGTTTGCCAACTATGACATATAAAAAGATATATTGTTAAAATAATACTCAAAGCAGACGAAGTTGTATATATCAGCTTGAAATAAACAAAACAAATTTATAAATATACGTTTGTGTATTACAAAAAGTGTGGCAGATAACTCGTCAGTTCGACAAATTAAACACTCCTAATACATTTAAAGAACGTTTGAAACTCCGCCGGGAAAACACCGCATTCCGACGGCGCTCCACTTACAATTTCCCTTAAAGAAATACGTACAAAGCGCCTTCGTCTCAAAAGGCGGATTCGCTGTCGGAATCTCTACGGCTGGTTTAATTAGCCGTTTTAATGAATGTCGCGGCACGTACGCTGTAAATGCGACCCATTACCTGTGTAATTCGCGCAATGATAACAAAGGCTCCGGGACTAAGTGGGAACCGGCATGTTGACACCAAAAATAAACAATACTCCTGTTATCGTATTTCGAGTAATTATGAATAGCTTTATAGCTTACATTTGATTCATATTTATTAATGATAATACATTATCACTACATATAATAAAAAGTCCTCTGCCACTTATGTCTGTATGTTAGCGATAAACTCAAAAATGACTAAACGGATTTCCATACGGTTTTTACCAGTAGATAAACTGATTCATGAGGAAGGTTTATGGATATAAGTTGTCGAGTTTTTTTTTATTAACATGGCGCGACAACGTCTGTAATAAATTCATAAATCAAAAGACATAAATTTGTGAGTTATGCAAAAATAATGGCTCGTGAAGTTAGAATTATTGTATTATTTCCTATCCCAATGACTTAGAATTAAGATATAATTTATGTATTGCTTAATTTATTATAAGCTGTGATTGAAAACAGTAAATGGTGCACCCATTAATTATATAAAAAATGCAATATATTGTTATCACCCACCTCCGGTGCCGCTGCATCACATTCAAGAGACGAGACTACAACACGACCGGAACATTGACATTAGCGCCACCATATTATAAATATACATTGACACTAGCGCCACCATAATAAAGATACATAAATAAGAATAATTATTATTATATAGATTTTAATAAGACTTAAATAAGAATATCATTATATAGAATTGAATTATTAGTTTGATCATTATGAATAATAAATAGTATGCTCTTTGACATCATAGTTCGGCCATGAAAGGCTAGATGTCGCTGATCTACATGTCGAGCTAGATTAGTAAATACATTCGAGATGCATAAATAAGGATAATTATATAAAATTGTTGTATAGCTTAAATAACATTAATTTGTTCATACTTTATTATTTTTGTGTTACTTAAATTATTTTGCGGAATTATGTATAAATAGTAATCGCTTTGACTTATATAGATGGGCCTTTAAAAGGCAAGATGTCTGTGATATCTACGCACTTCTTATATACCAAGTATTGTAAGGCGAAGCTCTGGACAAATAAATAGTGATAATATCTACGAAGTGTTTATTGGCAATCCTGACTGCATCGACCCTATACGTGATTAGTGTAATATATTTACTGTAATAATATATTTAAAACCAGTTATTATAAATGCATAGTTACCATTATATAAATTCAATGAAGACTTTTAGCAGACGCTCAACGAATGACAATGGCAGTTTACAAAAGTTAAATTTGTACCTGAAACTGGTTTGTAGATATAATTAATTCACCTACCGAATAAAACCATCGATGCCAGGAAATAGAAAGCGTCGTGGCATTAACTCCTTAATGTTCCTTTAAAAGCTTTTCATAATATAGTCGCTTATTTATGCTAATCTAAAAGTCAGGAGTAATAATATGGAAAAAAATATGGGCGCCTGAGACACGGGTCTCCATAAAATGGTATAACTGAGGCAAACTTGAAACATAATTTAGCCGTTTGCTGCTGCTTAAAACGTGTCTTTTGCTCGTGTGACAATAATAATTTTAGTATGAATAAAAACTGTTACAAGTTTGTTTGTATTTTACAAGTTCGAGAACATTATTGTATTAACAATTAAATCTTAATTACTTTCACTTATGAAGAAATGTTACTCGTATTATGGATTAAGACAATACTTTTTTGATAGTGCCTGTTCAGTGGTAGAAAGCGTCACGTAAGGAAAACGCGTTATGCCCCTTCCACGTAACTTTATATATCTCTCTCTCTCTCTCACACACACACACACTCTGTATCTTTCTATTTTATACGAGTGTGTGTTTGTAGAGTAACTAAATATTATATATTTACCGAAAGCGTGGAAATTTCATCAAAAGTTATTTTTGTTTAGCCTTTTTTATATCATTTATAATTGACTATTTTGTATCTCATTTTTATAATGTAATAATTTTAATGTAATTTGGTACTTGATTCTTTATGTTTAGGAATTTCGTTTCCGGAGGGGTTCGACTGGCGGCGCACTTTTTAAAAATAGATTGACTTTTTTCATTATTAAATTATTTACATCAAACGATATCAAAAATGTAAAAAAAATCCTCAATAAACGTAAATGAATTCTTCAAAGGAAGACAGGTGAAGTTTCACAGACTTCTTTTTTTTTTTTATATATTATAGGAGGCAAACGAACAGACGGGTCACCCGATGGTAAGTGATCACCGCCGTCCATAGACACTAGCAACACCAGGGGAGTCACAAGTGCGTTGCCGGCCTTTCATAGAAGTATACGCTCGTTTCTTAAAAGTTTGCATTTCATAATTGTTTGGAAATACCGCCGCTGGGAGTCGATTCCACAAGGTCGAAGTACGAGGCAGAAACGACCTTGAAAATCTCACCGTGGAAGACCTCCACTCATCCAGGTGGTGTGGATGAAATTTTAGTGTTTGGCGGGTAGTACGATGTTGGAAATTAGCGGCAGGTATAAGTCCAAACAACTCCTCTGAACACTCACCGTGGTAAATGCGATAAAGAACGCAAAAAGACGCGATGTCCCGACGCAGTGCCAATGAGTCGAGCCGATCGGATAGGACTCGTTCTTAAGTGCAGCTGCCGGATTACACCAATAGGTGCATGGCGACAGAGTTTCAAATTCAGGGTAGTAGCTAGCCAGGCGGACTTGGAAAAGCCTTGCCATCATGTTATACTTTCATCGCGATGTTTTCTTTTACCGAAAGCTCCGAGTCAGTTGCTGGTATTTGAATCTATATCCATCGATGCGATGTTCGAACAAGCTATCAACTAAGCCATCCTCGCTTCAAAAGAAGTAGCAATATTTTTTAGGACAAAGTTGAATAGAACACTATAATATTTTCGTTGTAAACTTAGAACATCTAAGTGTAAGTATTGCAAAAACAAAAAGAAATATTAATATCAATTTACTTGATATTTGTTTCCAGGTTACAATTTAGCCGATGCCGGCTTTGATGTGTGGATGGGCAATGCACGAGGAAACAGATATTCCCGCAATCATGTCTCTTTAGATCCTGATCATGAACAAGAGAAATTCGAATTCTTTGATTTTAGCTTTGAAGAAATCGGCATGTACGACGTAGCCTCAATGATTGACTATATTCTCGATAACACTGGAATGGATAAACTGCATTACATTGGACATTCTCAAGGCGGCACCGTATTTCTTGTACTGGCTTCAATGAGGCCGGAGTATAACGAAAAGTTACAATCAGTTCACCTTTTAGCTGCTGTTGGGTACATGGAATACTTTCCTGACTCTGAACTTTCATCTGTTGCTGTTTTTTCCGATCTTATTTATGTATAAGCTGGTTCTCTTCTAGGTACTTCAAGAGCTGACAGTTAATAATGGACTCCATTATTTTGGAAAGCAAGGAAGTGATGGCGATTGGCCGATAGTTCGACGGCTCTGAGCGGTCACCTTTTTTTGGGATCGGGTGCACAAAAGCGGACTTCCAAGATACTGGCACTACGCCTGTACAATAGGAGTACCGAAAAAGACGCGCAAGAACTGGAGCCAATTCCGGAGCACATGTCCTTAGCACAATTGCGGGAATTCCGTCGGGTCCACTCGACTTCCTGATGTCTAAGGAGAAGAGCTTTTTGCGTATATGTTTCTGCAAGAACTGCACATTGGGCATGCAGCTTTTGCAACGCGCTATGTTCGGTGGAGACTTCCCCTTGTCATCTAGAGTCGAGTTCGACGCAAAAAGGCAGCCAAGAAGTTCGGCTTTGTCTTTTGCGTCGTAGGCCAACGAGATGCCTTCCTTCCGCAATGGTGGGAAAGATGGCAGACTGAAGTTCCCTAGGGCGGCTTTGGCGAGAGACCAAAATGCCCGAGTTCCAGAGGGAAAACGAACCAGTTTCTCACCAATTCTGCCAATGAAGGTGGACTTTGCTAAGGCAATCGCTCTTTTGAAAGACCTGGAGGCAAAGTTATACTCCTTTTTGAGAGCACTGGTATTTACATCCTTTGACACCATCGCGTCAACCCAAGCCTGGTAGCATTTTTGCTTCCGGCCTTTAGCCATTCTGCAGGAATGACCAAACCAAGGTTGAGTTTTGCCACCGACGGGCACTACGGAATTAGGGATAAATAAGTCCATCCCTTGTAGTATGGCGTCGGTTACGGCTTTGGCGATAGCGTCACTTTTTAGCTAATCAATTAATAAATATATGGGGTGTAAGGGGTGTCGATGGGGTGTAAGGGGCGTCGAATAACATCATAAGGCTTGAGACACACAAGCCAACCTCACCTGCACGTGGTGCGCTCTGCTGAATAACGAACGAGGTAATGGCGAAAGCGGGGTGGTAGGGTTTTACAGCCTGACTGGGTCGTAACCACGAAAACGCCCGTAATAATGATTCGCTTCTGCGGGTCGCGTTTCGGGATCAGCCTGTGCATATCCAGCTTTTTGCAGGCCGGCATGATAGATGACGAATTGCTACAAATAACAGCGAAGGAACGTTAACGAGCGAAAGTGTGGTATAAACTAAAATAGCCACTTCACAAACGAGTATTCATTTTAAAGTCTGAGAATGTACATGTGACAAAAGGTGGTATCGGTACTCTTTAGTGTATTTTAACAAGCACTTTTCCATACCTTATCACTTTTAAGTTCTCGTAATTACAAACGCTACTTAATTATATGTTTAATAGATGATAATGACATGTTTGTATAAGAGATAATTTCTACGTATCAATAATGTCTGTTGTGAGGAGGAGTCATATAATAATTATTAGTTTAAAACCATTTCAAGGTTGAAGCGTAAATTGATACACTTAAAACTAAACAGTGAAATATTTAAAGTAATTGAAGTACAGTATTTTTTATTGATATCAAAAATGAAATAAATCGCCAATAGTTACATACGTATTTTAATTCATAAAAGTTTATATTTGGATATAGATGTACTTTATTTCAGTTTAATCCTTTTCTCTCCTTTGCATAACCGGACCACGCGTGCGGGGCTTCGAAATCAGTTTTACGGCAATCTTTGTTTTGAAACATTGAAACAATCTTCTAGTTTTTCCCTCATTCCTGTGAGCTGGGGTTCTTGAGGCATAACGTGATAAGACATTTATACGTGCCGTCAACACAGTGGTGACTGGCGATGGATAGTTACACCCATATTCCAAGACGTTACTTCAAACCTTCCTCAACCTCGGCTCATTCGAGGTTACCTCAAGGAGTACCTCAAGGAATCCTCGAAATCGGTATTCTTAGTTGCGACTGAACATGGTGTTGAGGTAATCTCGGGGATCCTCGAATGAGGTTGAGTCGAGGTAAAACGTCATTGTATACGTCATTAAATCATAGATTACAGTGTATTTTTTAATCTTTTCGTCTATGGTTACTCGAAACTTTGCAATTATCTGTTCCTTTTTTTTATCTGCGTTACGTCGTCTGCGACCTTTTATTTATGTTTGAGGTTTGTTGTGATGTTGTGACAAATTGAAAGTCTGTTTTTGTTTTATATGTTAATACTTATCTCTATTACAAAATATATCTGGAAGACAAATATTTAGTGAGTCGGAAAAGTTGTCTACAATAAGTAAATAAAAGTCAAAATCAATGTCATATGTGCCGGTTGATCTACTATAAAGAAAAGAAGATCACAGTGGTGACTGGCGATGGATAGTTAGTCTCTCGGTGGTTGCCGTTGTTTTTGGATTGTACTATGCTTATCAGGCATAAAGTATTCACTTTGCACACAGAATAAAAAAATGAATGGTTTTTTTTTACCATAAATTCAGTAATAATAAATAACTAATGAAATTTTAAGATTTAAATAACATGCCAGCTTAAATTTAGCGTGCGTTACTTTTAGTATCTAAGTGCATTGTTTAAAATTTTTTATAGACATAATATAGAGGCAAAGTAAATACGTTATTGAAGAGTTAGCAACGCGCATGTTACAGCTTCAGTATTACAGGCGTCTATAGGCTACGGTAAAGTCGTGGTGGCCTAGTGGTTTGACCGATGGAATACTATTTCGATGTCCGCAGGTTCAAACCCCGGCATGTACCAACGAATTTTTCGGAATTCGCGTACATTCACTAATTTAAATTGGTAACACTATCGGCTGACGGTGAAGGAAACCTGAACCTGAGAAATGTTCTTGTAGTACTGCTGTATGTGGGAAAAATATAGAACTGTGGATTTCTCAGAGTTTGAAATTGCTAATACGTCGGGCGCTGGCGTTGTGATTATGCCCCATACCTTACCTTACCCTACCTTACCCCATACCTCTTCCTTCGGGAAGAGGCTTACGGCCCTGCAGTGGGTCTCTTACAGGCTGATGATGATGATGATAGGCTATGGTAACTGCTTATCATTAGGCGGCCAGCATGCTTGTTTGTTACCAAAGTGGTATAAGAAAATATGTTATAAGAAAAATGGTAGGAGATGGATGATGCTAAATTAGATACATAATTTCAATGTTTTTAGTATCCTTACTAATATTATAAATGCGAATGTGGGTTTGTTTGTTTGTCACGCTTTCACGTCTTAACTATTCAACCGATCTTCATGAAATTTTACATACAAGTTGTTAAGGCTACAGTATCATCTATCATCCAGAAAAAAATTACTGTTAGATAGATATATATTGTATAGATAGATCAAATATACATTAACACGAACGAATCTGCGAACAAAAGCTAGTTGCACATATAATTAAACGAAGGCTACGTTATACAAACTTTATAAGCTTCAATGAGTGTAATTAAATTTTACTGGATACCAGGTTGTTAATTAAATAGAGAGCCTGACATGTGTCGTTTGTCGAAAACAATTATTCATTCTCTTCGATCGACTTTATTACAAAAACAGAGAGAGTAAAGGAAGGTGTACTCTACGTTTTAATCAATCCTTCCGTCAACACATAAATCAATTTATTAGCATACTTATATTATTTCTTTGATCGCGTTTCATAAAATGCAATATTCATACGAGAGTCTAATACCGCATTTGGAAAATTTACAATTTTGCGGCTTGTATCCACTGAGAACTGAAGCGTCAAAATTATATCACTTCTTTCATAAACTTTACATGCGTTTAACATTATCTCTGTTTCTACTTTTTACCGTACAGCAAATAATCAAAGTATATCAAGTATGTATATCAATTGTAAGATTCACAATTGAATTTCATTTGAAGTTTATCAAGTATGTGTGTCAATTGTAAGATTCACAATTGAATTTCACTTGAAGTTTATCAAGTATGTATGTCAATTGTAAGATTCACAATTATATTTTATTTGAAGTGTAAGATTCACAATTTAATTTAATTTGAAATTTATCAAGTATGTATGTCAATGGTAATTTTCACAATTTAATTTGATTTCTAAGGTAATGTTACATTCCTTATTTAAGGTGCGTGATGACGCAAACAAAGTAATGGATACAATGTTTTTACTGTTAACTAACTCGGATTCTATTTGCAAACAAATTGTCTTTTGGTTGAAAGTGGACAGGATTGAAGAGCTGTTGGAAGTAATGAAAGGTAATTTTCTTTAATTTGGATATTAATTACATATATTTTATGTTTTATTTCATATCTAATTATAATGTAACTCTATTTTAACAAGTTAATATTCTGGTGGGGCTTAAAATCCATGACAGAACACATTTCCACAGTTCTTAAAAATTTTGTCTGTCTGTCGTTTGTACAGGATTCACGCAAAAACTACTGGACGGATTCAGACGAAATTTGGTATGGTAATAGTTTATACACCGGTATAATGTTTGACTCATATATAGCATTCGTATATATTTTAATTTTATTTATAAAAAAACACAAAAGGGAAGGCTTAGAGTGGTTCAATATGTGAACAATTTTGATGTTTGGAAACAACACCTCTCACTGTGCACCCGTCAAAAATTAACGGAGCTATAATGTTTTTCAAATATATACGATGTACACTAGATGTTGTAGTGCCACGCTGCACCTCGATGAACAAAATCGTCCCGAAAGGGTGAGGCCACTTAAATCGCCGATGTCGAATTTTAATACACTATACAATTCTATGGTTTGAAAAACTGTGTTTATAATTGAAATTTCACGCGGACGTAGTCGCGGACACAGCTAGTGAAACATATATTATAAAATGCGAAATTTGTCTGCTACGCTTTCACGTCTTAACTGCCTAACCGATCAACAACGCAAGCGCAACCGCGAGCAAAAGCTAGTATGACATATTTTAAGTACGTAATATTTGTGAAAACAATAATTCGAAATTTCCAGGCTCGATTTTCAATAGAAACAGTGTGGTTCCCAGAAAACTCCTGATGAGAACCGCGCAACAAGCCAAATTCCTACTCCGAGTATTCAATTTGGCGGCACTCACGACATGTCTCCTCTGGGTTTTATATCCAACAGTACTCTACGCACAAGGGAAACCCGTAGAATTTGCAATATGGTTACCTTTCGATGCCGATATGAGCCCACAGTGAGTTCGTGCAAATTTTTCAATACCAAAGCGATATGTTTTAAAATCGGTTTATTTGAAATTCAAAGACTGTAGTGTGACGTCAACTTTCATGTTGGATCCCCTGGTAATTTTAGTAGTAAAAACTGTTTACTATCCTTAAAACTATTTACTTAAATAGAAACGAATTTGGATTGCAAATTCTGATTTAATACAATTTGACGGATCGTATTCAACAGTCATTATTATTGTTTTGTATAAGTCTTGACGTCTGTAATTATTAGGTGTGAGCCATTTATGAGTAAAGGCAAAAGCACTAAATAATGAAATTCATTATCAGATCCATATTAAATTTAATGATAATTATTCGTTAGTTATAGTATACACTATACAATGACGCCGATGAATAGTATAGTGGATTATAAAACAAAATCGCTTTGCTGGTGGTAAGTCTGTGTGTTACTCAGTTCTTAGTTCTTCTAAATTACGCAACGACTTTTGATATGGAAATTTTATATGAATAAAATACGGATATTTAAATACATTTAAAAAAAATCGACGTACCCTAATGAAGTCGTAAGAATAGTTTTCGCGCGCTAACATTGAAAACGTTGGCTAAGCCTTATGGTATATATTAAAATAATTTATTACGCATTACGTAAATAATTAATCCTAACGATGCTCACAGAAAGGATAATTCATAGTAATCATTTTTACTTTCTAAAAATTAAAAAAAATAATTAGTGACGCTATTTAAATCAATATGGTTTTTTTTATATCATAGAAGGCAAACGAACAGGTGGGTCACCTGATGTTAAGTGATCACCACCGTTCATAGAAATAAATTGTGAACACTTGCAGCACCAGGGGATTCGCAAGTGCTGTATGGGGGGGGGGGGAGAGAAGAAGTAAGGGGAAGAGGGAGGTAGATGGGTCTCCGGCGCTCTCAGTGACCGAACGAAACAAAACAATGCAAGCAATGTTACTTCACGTCGGTATTCTGTGAGAGGGTGGTACTACCCCGGGCGAGCCGACCCATTTCTGCTGAAACCAGTAATAGCTTTAGCGTGGCTCTACCACCATAAAATTAGGTATATAATGACGTATTAGTAGCTAGACTCTCGTAATGTAATAACATTTTCGTACAGTTATTATGCTGTAAACACGTTTTCTATTTTTATAGGTTTTACTGTGTTATCATTTACATATGGTTACAAACTTCGTGGCTCGCTTACTGTAATACTACAATGGATGTGTTCATATCATTTTTACTTGCACAAAGCAAAACACAGTTATCAATTTTAAGGTAAGTTTAAAGTTCGGTAGGTAAGTTAAAAAATCATACCCAGACAGACTGCTTGCACTGCACCTGACTACTCTCGAAGAAAGATGCCTTCGTGGTGACCTCATAGAAACATACAAAATAGTTACTCATAAATACAACCCATGTCATACTTACGTGAAATGTATATTTTAAGAGACACAACATCTACAAGAGGAAATCAAACCAAAATACGTCAATCACTTTCACACACAACAATTGCACACAATTTCCTCAGTAACAGAGTGGTTCTGAACTAGAACCGATTACCTGACGAAGTTGCTATTGATCTGCTACTTTTGTCCATAGTTATAAAAACCGACTCGACAACTGGCTCCGGACTAATAAACTTACTTTAATAAATGAACATCTGCAGTGACCAAAACCTGACAAAAAAAAATCGATACAGTATGATATAGACGTATCAGCAATGATGCTGCTTGTCTATTAACTATAAATAAACAATAATTGTTATATTTATAGATATTCCTATTGTTTTAATGTATATCAATTTCACAAAAAGGTACGAGACACTAAAGCGGTTGAAATTAAATTAGTTTAATATAGTATTGCGCTCTGATTAATTACATCTTATAATAGTAACTTAATATTCGATTTATTTTTAGGTACGACTTGGAAAATGTAATCGTTAATAGTAAAGAAGAAGCTAAAACATTAGATATGATATTTGAAGTTGCTTTCGAACGTAATTTTAGAAAAATACTACTGCATTACAATACAATAATTAAGTAAGTGCATCTTTACTAATATTAATTAATACATATGTGAGTTTGCTTGTTACGCTTTCATGCCTTAACTGGTAAACCGATCGATTAAATTTTCCATACTCGTTATCAGGGGCACAAAAAGGGCATAAGGCATAGCTTTTAATGTAGAAAAAAGTACTGTTCTCGAGGGATAGAAAAATATTTTACTACATTGACGCTAACGAAGCCGTTGACAATAGCTTGTACATACTATTTAACTTGCTAGAAGTAATTGCTTGATTTTTAAAATCATAGAATAAAGATTAATAGAAACATATCAATTAATATATGTTAGCGAGATATACATTAGCGAACTCTTATATGAATATATGCTTAATAATAGAGAAGTTTGCTTACACTTACACAAGTTGAATTGTCAAAAATGTAGGTGATTGTAAATATACATAATGGCAGAATATGGTTTAGTTACGATATAAAGATTAAATTAACTTCTTGTCGTACTTGTTTTAGATTTTCATATGATATACAAAATGTATTTGATGGGCCACTGTTTTATCAATTTTTGGTAAGCGGATGGATAATTTGCACAACAGCTTATAGGATCGTTAACGTAAGCTTTCATTTGTTCTTATACTAATTTATTCTATATTGACATTTGTTTTTTTATTTGTACAAAATGTATACTTTTATGGATGGAAAGATGACCTGAAGTGAGATCTGATAAAGAATGGCGTTCATTTTCATGTAGCGTTCTGTTTAATGGACAATGCTTTGCAATTAAATTATAATAAAACGATTACTCAAAAAAGTGTATGGTATTTCTTTATATTTGAAGTAAATCTATCTTAATATTATATATATAAATCACGTGTCACATTGTTTGTCCGCGATGGACTCCTAAACTACTTAACCGATTTTAAATTAAATTTGCACACCGTGTGCACTTTGATCCAACTTGAAAGATAGGATAGATTACATATTAATTTATAGCCGCAATATTATTTTATTACAAATTATTTGTCTATTATTTGACATTCATTATTATTATTACAGATAAATCCTTTTTCAATGGAGTTTGTTTCCATGATAATGTACATGTGTTGTATACTGACAGAACCTTTTCTATATTGCTTTTTTGGTAATGAGGTTACATTGGAGGTAAGAATAATGTAATTATTATATATATACTTCATCTTCTCCTCTTCTCTCTATTTTAGTTTCTTTATTTACATATCTGATGTCAATAATTCGTGTTGAACAACGTTTGGTAGATTTTCTTGAAGATTGACACAAAACTGCTAGTCAAGATATTAAAATATCTTGAGCAGATTTTTTTTTTTTTTATGTAATGGGAGAAAATTAAATTTTATTTGTTACTTATCTATTCCTTGTTACATTATATTTGTAACATAAATCTACTCGAGCATTGAAAGATTTGTAAAAAAGCAAATAACTGAAATTTATAAGACAATTTCAGAGTCAAAAATTAATAGAATCTGCCTACGCAATGAACTGGTTAGATCTACCTTTAAAACACAGACGCCTTCTCATTATCTTCATGGAAAGAATTAAACGTCCTATAGTAACTATGGCGGGAACAATAGTACCATTGTCCAACAGTACATTTGTGTCGGTATGTATCTAGATAATATATTTTCACTTATACTTAAATTTATGCATTATTCTTAAAAATTATGACATTTCATCGGGTACGAAAATCAGTCGAATGGAAAACAAAAAAATTATTGTGATAAACATTTTGACATAGCGACATCCAAGTACCTATTACGTAAGCAGAACTTTTGTAATTTCTGACCGCCCCCTCCTCCTGGCGTGAGCAAAAGTAAACTATGTTCTTAACTCTCCCCCCCATAATTACGTGAACATTTATATAAGTATATTCAAATCTGTTGTAATTCAGTAAATAAATATTGCTGACGTAATCACCATACAGATCCTCAACCCCTATGATATCAAAAATAAGCAAATCAAGAACCCTCCTTTCCTCCATTAATGCTTACGAAATACTTGAATGATTCCCATGTGTCATGGCGTTATGGTAATAAATCCATATAAATGGAGAAGTCACGTCTTCCTTTCGCGCACATAGCTGACTTTTATTCGATGACCATAATTGTTAGCTCCTTGTGAAAGCGTTAAAGATGTCTATAAAAACGTCCGTTGCTGGACATAAGCCCCTTTATAGAGTTCGCCACAAAGATTCTCGCAAGCTTCACCAGGTCATCAGTTCACACTGTGCCGGGTTTTTCCACGCTATCTACGTCTACGTACTGTGTTTTGTTACTACCATACAATCTATGCTTTTTTTTTTAATTAATTGGTCATTTGTAAAACTGTCCTTATATTAATTTATTTTTGTTATTTCATTAACAGGTAACACCTTTTATTATTTTGCAGGTGGCACGTAGCTCTTATACTTTTTACGCATTTTTAAAGAATACGGGCTGATAAAGAAAGTCAACAAACATCCGTTTCTTAATATATGTTTAGACTTTCATAAATGGGTTTAGCATTATCTTGAATCACTTTTATTAAAGTAAATGACAAAGATACATATTTATACCAATGTCGCCAAATAAAGGTAAAAACTGTTTCTAAACCCTCAATGGAATTACCAATAAATAGGTAAGTGGCGAATATTTGCTTTAACTGAGTCAACGGGAAGATATTTCTTTGATGAAGGCATTACTTCGCGGAAATCCATCATTAGATTTTATAGTAGGCATATATAATATTTTTATTAAAATATTTTCTAAACTTTCATGGATAATATTGTCACCACAGATTTTAATATCTAAAATATATTGTTATCCCTCTTATAATTTGATGTTTTACTTGATTTTCCTCACAAATCGATAAAAACGTTATTATTGGTAACAATGTCGGCAACAGATGCCGTTTGAACGATACCAATGCGCATCGATGATCAAAATTAACGAAAGCACCGTGTCTAAATTGACGGCACGCAGGGGCAGGGGCTCAAGATTTACCTACGATAGGACTGAAAAAATAGTGCAATAGAATAGTAGAATGGTGGTGAAAATAGTCCCATTGTTCATTGAGAAACTCTCCATTGCACACATTTGCAGTAATGCTCACCCCGTTTGGTAAGAAGCTGTGATGAATCACACCGGCGCTAGACCACCAAACAGTGACCATCACTTTTCTAGGGGTAAGTTTTCGTTTAGGGCATTGTTTAGGTGCTGAACCAGGATCCAACCAACTTGCTGAGCGCTTGCGGTTATCAAACAGAATCCATTTTTCATCGCAGGTAACAATGCGGTTCAAAATTCTTTTATTTGTGTGTCTGTTGCGCAGTGCAAGGCACGTCTCGACGCATACTTCGCGCTGGCGATCATTGAGTTCGTGGGACACCCATTTGTTTTTTACCTTGCCAATTTGACGCAAATGGACCAATATTGTTTTGACGCTAACGTCGAAAGCTGCTGATAGTTCAGCCGTAGATTGTGTACATCAGCTTTCACAATCGCCTTTAATTCGTCATTGTCGACCAAAGTCTTCGGACGACCGCGTGGTTCATTTTTCAGGTCGAAATTCCCAGAACGGAAGCGAGCAATCCAATAACAGGTGATGCGTTGGTTTGTAGTGTTAGCTCCTTAAACGTCGTTGATGTTGCGTGCCGCTTGTGCCGCATTGCTGCCACGATGGTACTGATATTTCATAATTACTCGAATTTTTAACGTATCCATGATGACAAAAAAGATTGAAATGCGATGAAAATGTAACACTAATCGATAAACAAATGACTACTTTTGGAAAAAGAATTCCATGTTTTTAAAATAAAATTAATTTGAAATTAGAATTCTTAGCCAAACAAAAATTATTTTGATTTGAAATGGCCAGTACTGCAGAACGGCAATTTCATAGGTAAAGACCTATTATTAATAATTAAGAATATGAGGTTAGGATAGCCGAACTCTGATTACTTGTACAGAATTTTAACTCCATCCCGTTGATTTAACCCGTTCATCATTTTCAACTTGTCATAAATATTATTATTAAAAGTGATTTTGTATGAATGAATATACATAAAATATTAATTGAAAAATACTCATTTATGTCAGAATGGTGGGCACTGAAATTGATTTGATGAAAAAGAATTTTATTTTTTATAAGCTCTATTTCATATGTCATTCAGTCACAAGAACATTATTTTATGTTTTATCAGCATTACATAGTAGTACATCAAAACAAAGTCCTCTGCCGCGTCTGTCTGTCTGTCTAAAATACAAAACACTTTTAACAGCAAAGTAATTGACACTTTACATATGCAGCGTTTTTTTATTATAGGTATTAATTACATTTCATAGATAAGAATAATATACTGAAAATGTTTTTTTTTTACTTTAATTTTGGTAACTAATCTTTTAGATTATTACTGCCATTGTCGAGTAGTTAATAGTATTACAAGTTAGTGTCGTTATTAATTACATTTCATAGATAAGAATAATATACTGAAAATGTTTTTTTTTTACTTTAATTTTGGTAACTAATCTTTTAGATTATTACTGCCATTGTCGAGTAGTTAATAGTATTACAAGTTAGTGTCGTGTGATCATTTCGGGCCTCACCCTGGACGGACGCTGGCGGTTCGAGCCCCACTTCAAGGGGCTCGGACCGAGCATAGTCAAGGCGGCAGCGGCGCTCGGACGACTCCTCCCCAACACGGGGGGGCCGGGCGCCGTCTGCCGTCGCCTCTATATGGGGGTCGTCAGGTCCATGGCCGCCTACGGGGCACCGTTGTGGGTCGACGCCCTCAACGCCACAAATATCCGTGCTCTGAGAGCTGCGCAGCGTACCGTGGCGTTGAGGGTGATACGGGGATACCGTACGGTGTCCTCGGGGGCGGCCATGGTGCTGGCCGGCTCCCTTCCCTGGGAGCTAGAGGCGGAGGTTCTTGCCGCCGTATATCAATATACGGCGGTTAAGAAACGGATGGGGGAGCCTCTAGCTCCCAGAGAAATAGAGGAAAGTCGAAAAGCGTCGAGGGAGGAAGTAGTGGAAAGGTGGAGGCGGGACCTGGCGGACGCGCAGTACGGTCGATACACGATCGACGCCGCCCGCCCGGTCCTGCCGGATTG
>MU161141.1:36530-46532 GCA_015888305.1 Antheraea pernyi | reverse complement strand
GCAAGTTGGTTGGATCCTGGTTCAGCACCTAAACAATGCCCTAAACGAAAACTTACCCCTAGAAAAGTGATGGTCGCTGTTTGGTGGTCTAGCGCCGGTGTGATTTATCACAGCTTCTTACCAAACGGGGTGAGCATTACTGCAGATGTGTACTGTGAAGAACTGAACACAATGATGGAGAAGCTGGCATATCTCCAACCAGCATAAACTTGCTGCTAATTCAGCCGTAGACTGTGTATCATCAGCTTCCACAATCGCCTTTAATTTGTCATTGTCGACCAAAGTCTTCGGACGACCGCGAGGTTCATTTTTCAGGTCGAAATTCCAAGAACGAAAGCGAGCAAACCAATAACAGGTGGTGCGTTGGTTTGTAGTGTTAGCTCCGTAAACGTCGTTGATGTTGCGTGCTGCTTGTGCCGCGTTGCTGCCACGACGGTACTTATATTCCATAATTACTCGAATTTTTAACGTATCCATGATGACAAAAAAGATTGAAATGCGATGAAAATGTAACACTAATCAATAAAGAAATGCCTATTTTTGGAAAAAAATCCCATGTTTTTAAAACAAAAATTATTTTGATTTGAAATGGCCAGTACGGCAGAACGGCAAATTCATAGGTAAAGACCTATTATTACGATAATATTTAATACTAGCTATGCCACGCTGTTTTGCTAGTATTGGTTTCAACTCGTCTTCGGAGCTCGATACCCTATGACACGCCACATAACCTGCTCCCCGTATTACGTCGATATCATTTAACGTACTTTCCATATGGTGAATTCACTTCTAATAGTCGCAGGGTAATGTTAAAAACAGGGACTGTTTAAGAACTATGTAAACACTAAGAGCAGTGGGGGATTTTCTTATTTTTGACGGCATACATTACGGGGTGTCTGATAGGTATTTACGTCATTATATTTACTTGGTTGCTTTCGTATTTTGGAAAACCTGTAAAGAAACTTGCGAGATATCTTGTAAAAAATATTATGTTACATAAGTACGGGAGGAGGTAAGTTTATTTACTTTTGTTGACAAGTTTGAGAGAGGACGATTGATACAATAGCTAATGTTCTGCTTTCGTAATAATTGAACGGACCCACATACCAAAACATATTTATATGACTTATTAGTTGAGGAGATTCATTAACACGTCCATGTAAACAAGAAAGAAATGAGAAAAATCTCGTGCTTTATAATTTTATCAACATTATATATTGGTAATTTTAGTGGTCTGGACCTATCTAACTGTTACTTCTCTACATTTACGTAATATTCTTTGATCAATGATTACATAGTATATTCTATTGCAAATATACGATACTTACTCGTTTGAGGAAGTGGTGTCGCCTGCACCAAGCTCGATGCGACAAGGATCTGAAATCATAAATAAGGAAGACGTGTGGTAAGACGATAGTCTCTGAGCCGACCGATACGCCATACGGTCATAAATTCAACATAGTGACTTGTATTGACCATCTATGGTATAATCAGCGACCTGTATCTTTGTAGTATGTATGCAGTAAGCTCGCTACAGTGACTGACCTTTAATTTCTAACGTTACCAGTTGCCAATAGGCTTGCATGACAACGGCGACTCTTGATAGATTATAAATCCTGCAGTGCACTTCCTTGTTTCTGAATTGCACTGGGATTACTATCAGAAGCAGAATAGTCATATTATAGTGCTCTAAAAAACTTACCACAAGCAATGCGAGCGCGAACACCATTCTGATTTTTAAACTTTTGTAGCAAAAATGGCAATGTATCCGATATTTATTCAACGAACATTAAAATTGATTACCGTATTAATATGATTTATTATGAATACTTCATTAATAATAAAAATGAAAGAACTTTGATTTTTTTTAACGACTTTTACTTTACTCAATTGGATTTGCGACTTCGTCCACGTGAATAGAATACATTGATTAAATGTTTGTAAACAATATTTTATTAACACATTCGACCACAATCTCGCCTAATGTTACGAGTAAATAGCGATTTGACTTGCTTTCACATATCATTACCAGAAAAGCATATAAGGGAACGTACCCATATTACGTGACCTATATTTGCCTATTTTTTACCCGCCTCCGACCCCTTGATGACCATCGGTAGTATATGAGAAGACCCCACTTCCCCACTCTAGTTTTACGTACTTATTAATTTTCCTTTTTTTGTATTGCCTGCATTGACAACATTTAATAAACGTGTACATTCAATTGTACGACGGTATTATTGTACGAAGACAAAGACTCGTCGATATGCTTGGCAACATTGCGCTACAAACTGTTGGTTTTCAATCAGCTAACGTCCCGGTATATGTGCGTCAGTATTTCCACCTGTGAGTTACAAAAGTGTTAAACACTGCGCGCGATATTTGAATGAAGCTAGAAAAAACGCGATATTTCCTTTAAAGGATATTGACTACATGACGTAAAGTTATGACCCAACACCTCTTGTCTGTGACCAAACGTGGTACTTTGAAGAAATCCCTCCCCCTTGAACGAGTCACGTAGTATGGGTAAGTTCCCTAAGTCTCTTCTGACAGGTTTTTTACCTTGAGAGTGGTAGAAGACGGAGAATACCAATAAGTTGTTCCACTGAGTTACAGCTCCGTCGTTGCTGAGTCGTCATTGCTTTAGCCAATGATTTAAACGATTTCTAAAATGTAAATGCAACACGCTTCCCAAATGAAGTAGGTGTTTTGGCACGTGGTAGAGCTACGCTGAAGCTATTACTAGTTTCAGCATGAATGGGTTCGCTCGCCCAGTGTACTATCACCCTCCATTAGAAAACCGACGTAAAGTAACAGTGCTTGTATTCTTGCGTTTCGTTCGGTCACTGAGAGCGCCGGAGGCCCACCTCTCCTCTCACCTCCCTTTTCCCAAACACAGGCAGCGCACTTTCGACTCCCCTAGTGTTGTTAGTGTCTATGGACAGTGGTGATCACTTAACATCAGGTGACCCACCTGTGCCTGCTATGACATATGATTAGTAATTTGGTAATGGGCGATTATTAAAAAATATTCATTGCCTTTTATTAACATGTCTTTAGAATTTATTATGAGTAACACTACTTAAGCCCGCAGCTCCGTACGTTTTTCTTTTTATTTTAGATAATGAATAGTTAATTTTGCTTGGTCAACATGATGATCATCAGTATGATACAAAGCTACTTTCTAGTTCACATGTTTTTTTTTTTACAATTGATTTCAAATTAAAGTAAAAAAGTTTGCTTAAATATACTTTTAGCACTCGCTGTACTACTATTGACTTGCTATTGACTACAGCGGGGGTGTTACTAATGACTTGACACGCCATTGGTCGAATGTTATCAGCCGGTCGTATCTTGCCTGAATTGCTATAAAAGGCGAGTCTGTCGAGTCATTGGGGACATTATTGCTTGGTCGTCTTTCTGGAAGGTTGTATCGCGTGATTGTTGTTGTATTGCGTGAGTTCTTTCCAATTTACGTTGATATTTGTATTTCTCTGGGTTTTTATGAATTATTGTGTTACTTTAGATTTAATTGTTGATTATTTTTCATATAAATCAATTCCTGGTATCTAATATCAGAAGTGGGATAGGACTTCGCCCATATTAGCCTTGTTTTTATATGAATCCACTTCTAGCAAGTGGTATAGGACTTCGTCCATATTAGCGTTATCCTGATATGAATCCACCTCTGATTGCTAATGTCGGAAGAGTGATTCACCACTGTGTCCACATATCATTGAGGTTCAGAGGAAACGATCAACAGTGAGTAACGATGCCTCGTTCGTCGAGGTGTCTGGAGTTTGTTGTTTAAAGCGGGATAGGACGTCATCCCTATTAGCCTTGTTGCGGGCTGCGGTGGAACATATGATGTGAAAACATAAAGGTACGTGTTCTTGTTTGTTTACTATTGATACTAATAGTTCTGTTTAGACCATTGAGAACATACGAAGGTATGGGTCTCAAGAACATGTCTGTTTGTGGTGTGTATAGACCACTGTGAGAACATACAAGGTATGGGTCTCTGTTTCAGTGTTTAGAACACTGTGAGAACATACGAAAGTATGGGGTCTCTGTTTCTGTTTAGTGATGCTAATAATGTTTCTCTTTACAGTAATGCTAATGTTTTTGTTGCAGTAATGCTAATGTTTTTGTTTAGTGATTGTGGTAAGACCACTGTGAGAACATACAAAGGTATGGGTCTCTGTTTCTGTGTTTAGAACACTGTAAGAACATGTCTGTTTGTGGTGTGTATAGACCACTGTGAGAACATACAAAGGTATGGGTCTCTATTTCTGTTTAATGATGCTAATAATGTTTCTCTTTACAGTGAGGCTAATGTTTCTGTTTACAGTGATGCAAATATAAGGGTCATGTACCAGTCGGATATTGAAGTTGATAAATCTGATAAGCAGCGATAGAGAATCTATAGAGTGCTCTATCGGCCGTTTTGTGTTCGACCGTACCAGTTGTTAGTTCGTAGTTGTGCGTTTAACACTGGCGGAGGTCGGGGTCGTGAGAGACCGTAGTGTGTAGTCCGTGAGTGATGCACACTGGTGATCCATATGATGGATGTGTGAGAGCAATGTGATTGCTAGTTGGCCGGAGAGCCGTGGCGTTAGAGGCTTTACTCGAGGGTTTCTATAGGCTTTGCTGTTACTGTTGAATTTGATTTTAACGACTGTGGTACATGGCCTGGTAATTGTTGTATTTTCGATTATATTCCCCTGTTTGAAATGTTCTCGACCCAAGTTAGTTTGGTCAGGAGTGACCGAGTGGAACAAATTCCTGTCGTGGATTATTTTGTTCAAAGGTTTGCATGACTGTTCTCAACATACTGCGTGTTGAGGTTGGCAGCATCGTGTGATCTGATGCGAACGAGCGGTTGCCGAGCCTCGCGTTGCGCCTGAGCCTTGCGCTCTGGCCGAGACATCTGGTCTGCGGCCGAGCCTCGCGCTCTGGCCGAGACATCTGGTCTGCGGCCGAGCCTCGCCGGCCGAGCGAGCTTCGGCTTGGCGCTGCGGCCGAGCGAGCTTCGGCTTGGCGCTGCGGCCGAGCGAGCTTCGGCTTGGCGCTGCGGCCGAGCTAGCTTCGGCTTGGCGCTGCGGCCGAGCGAGCTTCGGCTTGGCGCTGCGGCCGAGCGAGCTTCGGCTTGGCGCTGCGGCCGAGCGAGCTTCGGCTTGGCGCTGCGGCCGAGCGAGCTTCGGCTTGGCGCTGCGGCCGAGTGAGCTTCGGCTTGGCGCTGCGGTAGTACCTTGCTGCGTAGTCTGCGGCTGAGCGTCGTAGCCTGCGGCTGAGCGTCGTAGCCTGCGTCGTAGTCTGCGGCTGAGCGTCGTAGTCTGCGGCTGAGCGTCGTAGTCTGCGGCTGAGCGTCGTAGTCTGCGGCTGAGCAGATGTTCGAGGACGACCATAGTCAGGAGAGGCCGTTTTAGCACTCGCTGTACTACTATTGACTACAGCGGGGGTGTTACTAATGACTTGACACGCCATTGGTCGAATATTATCAGCCGGTCGTATCTTGCCTGAATTGCTATAAAAGGCGAGTCTGTCGAGTCATTGGGGACATTATTGCTTGGTCGTCTTTCTGGAAGGTTGTATCGCGTGATTGTTGTTGTATTGCGTGAGTTCTTTCCAATTTACGTTGATATTTGTATTTCTCTGGGTTTTTATGAATTATTGTGTTACTTTAGATTTAATTGTTGATTATTTTTCATATAAATCAATTCCTGGTATCTAATAATACCATTACTTTAAAAGGATTCAAAAAATAGTTTCTTATCTTCATCAAAATTTAAAACTCCATGCTGATGCCTAAGCTCTTACAGATTATTCCAAAACTTCTATTTGAGAACATGGTTTAATAAAGGGCTAGTGGTCGAAATTCGACCATGAAATAAGAACAAAAAGAATAATAATTTCAGTGGAAGATAAATTATTTATCAATTAATTATTAAATGTATATTATGAATTTATATATTATATTATTATAAAATTTACCTACAATTTTATCAGTTAATTTCAAAGGGCGTGTAAGGTATGGAACGTAAGTCATGTTAAATATATTGAATGTAGGATGAAAAAAGGTAATTGGGGCGTAAGAGTAAAATGAAGGATGGTGAAATACGTCATTTTCATTTACATGTGTGTATATGTTGTGTGTCATTCAAGCAGTAGTGTGTGTAATATTTAATAATATATAACACTATTTTTGAGATTAAATTAATGATCAGTTTTATGTAAAAATCGTGCTATACGGTACAGCTCCGTATACGTATTTTATTATTTGTTGCGATAAACTGTTTTGAAGTCTATTATATTAAATTATATTATCTATAATGTGATGAAATATGTCTATCACAAAGCATGTTACTTCGTTTTTGTTCGCTCGCTTTCTTCTATCCTTTATATAATTGTAGAAATCTGTAATTGATTTTTAAATTGAATACTATTGTTAGCACTCTCCGTACTTACTATTGACAACCTGGGGGGTGTTACTAATGACTTGACACGCTATTGGTCGTTAGTTATCGGCCGGTCGTAATTTGACTGAATGCTATAAAAGGCGAGTCGGTCAAGTCATTGGGAACATTCTTGCTCGGTCGTCTTTCTGGAAGGTTGTACTGCGTGATTGTTGTTGAATTGCGTGAGTGCTTTCTAATTTACATTGTTATTCCTATTTCTCTTGTTTTTTTTTTGTGATTTATTGTGTTACTTGAGTTATTTAATTCTTGATGTGAGTTTTCGTGTAGAAATTTGTATTTGTTATTTTTTTATATAAATCCACTTTTGGTATCTAATATCAGAAGTGGGATTAATTTTGATTGCCTCTGATACCTAAATTTGTGTTTTACGTATCTACTTCAGAGCAGTTACAAAGTTTGACGCGGACTATACATAACTATAAAAACTAGCTATTCATGAAATAACACATATTATATCATATCATTTGGAGTGCAGTAAAAGAACTTAAACTTAATGATTACTTGAACTTAATGATTAAATCAATCAATAAATTATTACACACGTTTCATGAAGTTCGTTTTCAATGTTACAAGTATTTTGAATGCTATTAAAAATTCAATTTCCATATCAATCGATATATTAATTCATCTAATAGGACTTTCCGTAGAATACTACAATGTAAGGTCTTACACTGCTTACACCCAGCGTGTTGCCACAACTGTCACGATGTCGGTTCACCTTATAGGTCTACCGGGACTGCGACCTCCTGTGTTTGATAGCTGCTAGGATAATTTTTTACCCCATAGGCAATCTTTTGTACGTATGCGTCCCGTCCATGGCCATCTAAATCTAGCAATTCTGAGGACATGTGAATTTTTTACTACCACTGCGAGAGAGAAACTGCGAGCATAACCCTATTTCCCTCGGAGTGACTTTAAGTCTTCTTGTGAAGCCTATACTTATGTACAGTTTATATATATGCACTCCCTTGCACCATATAACCCTTAGATATATTTGGTATAATATTATCAAAATTTAAATATTTAATCAGGTATAAGAATTGCTAACATATATAATTTTTCGTTTTAATTCAGTTTATGTTATAACATGATAATGTCTTCACTTTTAATTAATGTGTACTATGCAAGTTGTGTTTACTTAAGAAATTGTACATCGTAGTTAATGATTAAAGTAATAATTTTGTGTTCAGAATAAGCCGATGTAACAATTATTGTAAACCAATTAAATAAATAAACATAAAAGATTTTTAATATTGACATGGTCACTATAAGATGTTGTTAGGTTAACTAATTATATAATAACTTAAGACAGAAGGTCACTTAAGTAGCGACTTATAAAGTAACCGACTTGGTATTACATGAAACTCACAATTTTTTACGGTAGAACTGAGTGGCGAGAATTTGTTTGTTTTTTTAAGTTTTGTTATTGATGGTATCTAATTTTTTTTTGTAGATTGTCCTAATTTTTTTTTCTTTTGCGTTACCTTCTACTTCTTGACTACAAACAACGTATCTACACCTATTATTCCATTATTGTATATGTCAGAGTATATATGTAGAGCCTGTAGAGGGCCGAGCACACGGATGGCATTATCCTCCATTTGTATGTATTTTCACAACACGACCGACACTTTGAAATGAAACGACGACTTCTTCGATTCTTTGTCTTTTAATACTTTTACAATAATCTCAGAGACAAACCCTCGGAGACAATAATTATCACTTAGCGACAATAACGATAGATCTCACGATCTCACAAACAGTAATGAATAAATGAACCTTCTACAAACTCTTGCAAGCACTTATAAAGGAATCGCCTACCTTCACCTACCGACAATCTAAGTGAAGGAAGTTGTAGTTTAACGAAGTACTTAATCTATGATGTTGTACATAGTTCACTTGATGTTCGCTAATAATTCTAATTATAAATAAATAACTATTTTAACACCATACATTGAATAATTACGTTGTCATTAATTATTTCAAAGTAATTCACCGTTGTAACAACCGAAGTACTTACAAATCCTTATTTGCTATAAAACTCGTTTTAGATCGACAATTATTCTAGTAATTACAAAGTAATACTAATAACATAGTACAATGCCAATATGTTTTAATTACATTGTTATTCATTCTAAATAGCAACTTTACTATTCTATCTCGACTGCACATAGAATGGATTTCCGGTTTTAATAAATAACAAAAGGTTCCAAATGTTACTTAAATCTAGAATAATTCTATTACAATTTCACATGTCCGCTAATTATAAATAAATAACTATTTTAACACCATACACTGAATAATTACGATGTCATTAATTATTTCAAAGTAATTCACCGTTGTAACAACCGAAGTACTTACAAATCCTTATTTGCTATAAAACTCGTTTTAGATCGACAATTATTCTAGTAATTACAAAGTAATACTAATAACATAGTACAATGCCAATATGTTTTAATTACATTGTTATTCATTCTAAATAGCAACTTTACTATTATATCTCGACTGCCCATAGAATGGATTTCCGGTTTTAATAAATAACAAAAGGTTCCAAATGTTACTCTAAATCTAGAATAATTCTATTACAATTTCACATGTCCGATTTTAATTATCGTGACACTAATTTAGGTCTACTTTAAATCAAGAATCAAATCAAGTTAGAAATGTTATTGCACGACGCCACTATTTCTTAAGATGGTGTCTCGCGTCGTATGGCGTGACACCGGCTTATTTAGTTACTTCTATCAGTGCTTATATGAATAAACATATGGAATGCTTAGAAGTTATGAACAGTTTAATCAATCTAAATTACTCAATAATTTACAAGAATCCACATTAACAATAATTAAATAGAAGTGCATTAACAACACATTGCCTATATTGATTAACATAGAAAATAATAGATGGCAGTGTTAGCAAACTTTCGACTGCTGGATGCTCCCACTAGGACATATATATATATATTTTGGAAATAATTGAAATGTCAGGTAGTTATACTGCGACGGTCTATATAAAGAGAGGCGCTCGCCGTGCTTACTCCACCAGACCGCCCGATGACCACATCACAGATAACAGAAATACCCAAAAAAAAAGAAGAGGATTAAAAAGCAGGCACGAACACTCGTGCGCTCCCCGGAGCAAGTATGAGTGAGAAGCGCCTCACGAAATCCACATGAAGACTATATCAAGTCTTCACTCACAGACCCTCCCTCGAAGGAAGGAGGCGAACAATTACCACCGAAAGAGGGTAAAACCCTGGAACGGTTTCCCCACACGCCCCTCACGGGGCGCGCGAGACGATTACGAGTGAGTGTGTATGTGACTGAAATCCGCCTAACCACCTGAACAGATTTTGATAAAACTCTTTGAGTATTCAGGAGGATTCAAGACTGGTTTAGATTCACAATTGGACCGGACCGGATCGGAACTGGCAAACGAAAAGGCGGTTCACCTGATGTTTAGTGATCACCACCGTCCATAGATACTAGCAATACCAGGGGAGTCGCAAGTGCGTTGCCAGCCT
>MU161141.1:0-35493 GCA_015888305.1 Antheraea pernyi | reverse complement strand
GGCAATCGCCTGCTCATCACCAGCGCAGCGCAGTCGTCTGCTCATCACCAGGGTGCTGCTCATCACGAGGGCAGGGAAATCGTCTGCTCGTCACCAGGGCAGGGCAGTCGTCTGGTGCAGAGCGCGCACCGACGATCAGAATGGCCGTGTCATAGTGGGAGCATCCAGCAGTCGAAAGTTTGCTCCTACCTTCACCTACCGACAATCCAAGTGAAGGAAGTCGTAGTTTAACGAAGTACTTAATCTATGATGTTGTACATAGTTACACTTTATGTTCGCTAATAATTCAAATTATAAATAACTATTTTAACACCATACATTGAATAATTACGTTGTCATTAATTATCTCAAAATAATTCACCGTTGTAACAACCGTAGTACTTACAAATCCTTATTTGCTATAAAACTCATTTTAGATCGACAGTTATTCTAGTAATTACAAAGTAATACTAATAACATAGTACAATGCCAATATGTTTTAATTACATTGTTATTCATTCTAAATAGCAACTTTACTATTCTATCTCGACTGCACATAGAATGGATTTCCGGTTTTAATAAATAACAAAAGGTTCCAAATGTTACTTAAATCTAGAATAATTCTATTACAATTTCACATGTCCGATTTTAATTATCGTGACACAAATTTAGGTCTACTTTAAATCAAGAATCAAATCAAGTTAGAAATGTTATTGCACGACGCCACTATTTCTTAAGATGGTGTCTCGCGTCGTATGGCGTGACAACGGCTTCTTTAGTTACTTCTATCAGTGCTTATATGAATAAACATATGGAATGCTTAGAAGTTATGAACAGTTTAATCAATCTAAATTACTCAATAATTTACAAGAATCCACATTAACAATAATTAAATAGAAGTGCATTAACAACACATTGCCTATATTGATTAACATAGAAAATAATAGATGGCGGTGTTAGCAAACTTTCGAATGCTGGATGCTCCCACTATGACATATACATATTCATTACAGGTACACTGATTCATTAACAGCAAATGTAACTTTGTAATCCTATATATTTATAAGATTTTATTTTTATGCAGTTGGTGTAACTAGAAAACTGGACCGAAGTTACAAAATATTTTAGTTTTTTCTTAATTTATAGACTAAACACTAATTGTATTCTAAAATTGAAGCTTCTAGATCTTCTAGAAGTGCCTTAGTATTGGGGCCGCCGCCTTTCAATATGGCGACACCTCTCGCCTTCGTACGTCACCGGCCCGCGGTTATGCGGGGTGAGGTGTGAGGCAAGGTGACGTTCGCCAGCGGTGGGCGGGCGTAGAACTCTCGAAGGTGGTAGCGAGAGCGCCGGTAGCCCGCCTCGGTGACGACAGTCGGATGCCGTAACATCATAACAAATATTATTCGGCGGACCCTATTCAAGTATATTGCTTGTGCAATTACCATTTAACAGAAAATATACCATTTTATTCAAAGGCCCCCGTTGTCTATGCAAATTCGTATTTTTAATATTACAAAGGAGAGCCAGTATATGGCTGGAGTCATTGTTCATAAAATTACTAAAAACCCTGAGATCGAAGACGTCCGATGAGGAACCGTTGTAAAATTTTATGTACCTCTATAACCACTACGTTTGTCTATATTAAATTATACAATCTTCCATATTTGCCGTTCTGTATGATCGTATAACTCTTGCTAGGTAACGTATAATTCAATAGTAATTAACGTGTGTAATTCTATCATATTCTCTCTACGAATGTTTCCATGCACACACGCTATATATTCCATATGGCATAATTTTAATCTCATCTATCATGTAATTCCCTACTTAATGCGAATGTAATCTATAAGTCGCCCTATACTAACACACATTTCTATTTAATCCATAATTCAATAATTCTATGCATGCATAAGTCCCTATTTCTCTATTAATCTACATGATTCTACCTATAATTCACATATTCTATAAATCAATACATACATCATTCTATAAATCAATACATATATCGTTCTATACTCAATAATTCTACACATGCTTCTACATATCCATAATTCAATCCCTATTACTATAAATGTCACATCTATAATTCCATGTTCAATAACTCAATACACACATAGCATACCTACAATTCTATATCCAATTTATATCTCTATTCTATTATACTCGCATGAATGAAATCTAACAAAATCTATATTAAATGTCAATAAATCTATATCTATGCTCTCTATAAAATATCACTAAATCTACGTATGAAACTATGTATAAGCTACTCATCGTGTGCGTCGCCAACACTTAGAGTTTTGATGATCGGTCAGACAGCGAGTGACAAAATTAAGAAATGTTGACTAGTTATAATTCTTAAACTACTGGTTCAAATTGAATTAAATTTGAAATATACCATTTATACAATGCCTGCTTGGTTATTGAAAGGTTCAGGCTTCTAGTTTTATCTACAACGCAGTTATAGAGGGTCGAAAATGGCCTGCATTTGCAATGGCCTCCGAGAAAAGAATAGTACAGCCGTGCCACTTATTTACTCGACTTGCAAGTAATATAAGTGAGATATACATTTTTACTAATCTATAAAACATCTGTTAATAACAATCACATAATAAAACCAGATTTCTTCAAAATCCGTCCTGTAGTTTTTGCGTGAGTCCCGTGCAAATGAAATACAGACAATAATTTTAAAAACCATGGAAATGCGTTCTGTCATCGATTTTAAGCCCCCCATAGTATTTTTTATACATATATTTAATGTACAAATTTTGTCTCTTTCGATCTGTCTCGAACGATTTCAACTCCGAGAAATCCAAAGTTCTACCGGGTGAAAGCTTGAACACTCACAATATTCAAGGACATGACACTTCATGGTGACATTTAACGTTAAAACAATAATATTAAAACAAATACTAATAAACAACATAGACAACTGTAGTTAAAGTTAAAGACTTTCAAAATTATTGATACAAACCTAATAAACCCAAGTTCGACGAAATGTGCGAGGGGCGACCCGGGGTTAAGAACATTTCATAATTATACGGATATTAGTCCCTTTTTTTCTTCATACTTCGAAAAATTAACCTCTTTGACCCCAAGTTTTTTCACGCTCCACTACACACGAACCGTCGGCCACTGATGCTATCCTTTTTTTTTTTTTTAACGTGGGGAAATCCCTTATGGATACGCCACCCTCCCGGGGGAGAGGGTGGGTTATGTCCGAGTCGCACGGGCTAAAACCCCACGGTGTACCGACAGACCGTTTTGTGGGGGCGGCAAGGGATCGTTCAAGCTAATCAACCTTGTAGAGCCGCCCCCACGGTCCGCCCGGCGGAAGGTGACCGCCGGGCTCCTACCTATAGAGGGACAGACCGGGTACACACCGGCTGCCCCCCTTCGTGGCGCCGGCGAGCGTGAAGGCCGCCGCCGAGGACACTGTCCGGTACGCCCGGATTGCCCTCAGTGCCACTGTGCGCTGCGCATTGCGGAGCGCACGCACGTTGGCGGCACCGAGGGCATCAGCCCAGACTGGTGCCCCGTAGGCGGCCATCGCCCGCACGACTCCCATGTAGAGTCGGCGGCACCCGGCGCCCGGCCCCCCCACGTTGGGGAGTAACCGGCCGAGTGCCGCCGCCGCCCCAGAAATTCGCGGTGCGAGCCCCGCAAAGTGGGGCTCGAACCGCCAGCGCCCGTCCAGGGTGAGGCCCAGATATTTCATCTGGGTCCCCACCCTGAACTGCCTCGTGCTTAAACAAAGGCGCGTATGGGGTTGAAAATAAGTTTTGTATTTTTCTAGATAATTAGGTCAAACATTAAGAATTCATCTTTTTAAGTGATTTAGAACGAGAATCGAATACTGAGTACTTTCTATCAATAGTGCCAGTGACCAACCATTCACCCTGTATATTTGCCATATACGACGCTGTCACAAGTACATTTCTCAGGTTCAGGTTCCCTCACGATGTTTTCCTTCACCGTCACCCGATAGTGTTACCGATTTAAATTAGTAGAAATAGCTCAATTTTTATAATTTTGTTCGTTGTCCAAGCACTCGATCACTAAGGGTGAAATCTATAGAGTGCACTCAGGTCCAGACTCCAGAGTTTAAATTTATAGTCGCAGGCTTAGCATATACTTACGCTTTGCTGAGCAAAGTCCAAGTCACCAAATTCAACGACTTACTAAAAACATGGGTATTATTTATGCGAATAAAAAAATATGACAATATAATAATTTGTTAAGGGACATTTGTTACATTTTTCATTATTATTGTTACTTGATCCTACGTTGCAGATATGTCAAGAAGGCTTCTACTGTTAGTTTCATTCTCGGCTGACTTATTTTTTAAATCTTTTCAATATTCTTCAACATGCAGACTCGACGCGCTATTCAAACAAAGCTAAGTAACAAGCTTATCATAATTAGACTGTAAATTCGAAACCTATTGGTCTGAGTAACCACTTAGCAAAGTTTAAGCTGAACTAAGCTAAGGATAATATAAGACTGAGTATGCTCTATAGATTTCACCCTAAGACTTCCATACGATAATTTATAACTAAAGTGTAGTGTATTAACTGTGATAGTGATGATTGTAGAAATGATCTGAGTCTTTTTTTTTATTGTAGCACGGCATAATGACTGCACTGTGCCTGATGGTAAGCACAGTACAATCCAAAAACAACGGCGACCACCGAGTGACACACTATCCATCGCCGGTCGCCGCTGCCATGCCGGCCTGCGAAAACCTGGATATGCACAGGCTGATCCCGAAACGCGACCCGTTGAAGCGAATCACTATGACGGGCTTTTTCGCTATATGCATGGTGGTTGCGACCCGGTCAGGCTGTAAAGCCCTACCACTCCGCTTTCGCCATTGCCTCGTTCGTTATTCAGCAGGGTGCACCGCGTGCAGGTGAGGTTGGCTTGGGTGTCTCAAGTCTTATGATGTTATTCGACACTCCTTACACCCCAAAAAGTCTAAAGTCTACTTTTTAATGAACTGTTAGCATCCATCCGCAGTGCGAATTCTCGTCGCGCTTATATATATGATTCAGTTCTAGAGAAATGTTGTAGAGCTTGATAATGCCTACAAAATAGTCAGCGACATCATATGTCTAACTTTTATATTTAAGTTACAAAAAGCAGTTTTTTTTAATATATTAAAACAATAATTTAAATCGATAAGTGATGTTTATTGGTCATATTATCAACAACAATTATGAATTCTTATCAATATGTACTGATTTAATAACTGAGTCGCAGCAACGCGTGGCCGAGTCAGTTAACATATAATAAAATATATTGATTTTAGACCGAATCGACTCACTGAATCTGCATGTCTGCATTACACTTAATTATTATTTTTATATATTCTACCCGAGATACATTTCTAATAACGTAAATATGATCGCCAAACCAGGATGTCTAAAGAATGACAACCGGTCGTGTGGCGATTGCTAGTTACCTACAAAAAAAAATGAGGGAGAAACCCGGGCTGCATGCGAAAGCTACAATTTGGAAAGGCAATCTAAAACTCAGTCTGAGTAAATTCGGCGACCCACAAAAGCAAAATTCAAATAAGATAAATAGTTGTTACAAAACCGATATTGAAAAAGTTAATATAATAAAAAAAAACATAAACAGAGGAGTAGAAATTCAAAACACAAATTGATAAATAAAGTAAAAATGTAAATGAAAGAAAAACAAAGCTTGAAACCAAATAAACAACAACAATAATGTTTTTTTTTTTAAATTGTAGCACGGCATAATGACTGCACTATGCCTGATGATAAGCACAGTACAGTCCAAAAACAATGGCGACCACTGAGTGACATACTATTCATCGTCGGTTGCCTCTGTCATGCTGGCCTCTAAAAAGCTGGATATGCATAGGCTGATCCCGAAAAGCGACCCGCAGAAGCAAATCACAATGACGGGTTTTTTCGCCATATACATGGTTGCGACCCAGTCAGACTGTAAAACGCTACCACCCCGCAAATATATAATGAAATAAATAACAATACACCGGAATAAATAATACAAGAAACAACATAGCCAAAGATAATAATAATTAATAATTTATACACACAAATATAGCTTACTTACAGTATTATACCAGGTGACTCTTTAGACACTCGCAGTATTCTAGGATATAGCACTTCATGGTCACATTTAACATATAAAATAATAATATTAAAACAAATACCAACAAACAACCAAGACAAGCTAAATTAAAGTTTGTTCTAAGACTTTGAAAAGTATAGCTACTAAAGTGTAAATAATAATAAACCTAAGTACAATGACCGGTGCCAAAAGCTACAATGAGCGACCTGGAGTTAATAGTTAACTTTTGATAGTAAAACGGGCAATAAACCCTTATGTTTTGTTTCTGACGTTTCCACGTTCTTTTTCAAGTAAAAGTGAAATCACCCAATGGTCATTGACACTGTGCTTTATCATAGACGCGTAGAGGATTGCGTATAATTTTTGTATTTTTTTAGATAATTAGGTCAAATAGCACCTATTTTTTTAATTGATTTGGAACGAGAATCGAGTGCCGAGTGTCCTCCAGAAATATTGCTACTGTCTAAACAGTCATCTATATATATTGCTCTGAATTCAACTCTTAAAAATCAAATTATATACTAATATAATATTTTTGCAGATACTAGAATACCATTCGACACATGTGTCAGGAGTGCACAAGTTATAGAAAATGAAACTGCAATTTCAAATATTTCAATCTGATTTCCTTCCATGTAATATCGTCGTGAATGTATTAAATTGGACAACAAGACAGCCAAAATTATTATAATTGTAAAAACTTTCATCTTATATTTCTTTTTGTTTAAAGTGTGTCTTAATATACGAGTTATACCTGGAATAAAACGCATATTAGAATACGTAAATTCTCTTTATGTATTACTAGCCTCTGCCCACGGCTTCGTCCGCGTCAAATAGTTAGTTTAGGCTAACGCTAATACGCAGCGAAAGCTTTCAAAAGGGAATAAAACTCAGATTGTGAAACATTCTTCATTGATGCTCCGCTCCTATTGGTCTTAGTGTGATGATATATTGCGTATAACCTTCCTCGATAAATGAGTTATATAACACTGAAAAAAATTTTCAAATCGGACCAGAAGTTCCTGAGATTACCCCCTACAATGTCACAGAGTCACAAATTCACAAACTTTACCTCTTTATAATATTATTATAGTATAATTATGTATAGTTTAGATATTATCACAGGGGTCGGCCTTGGGCCCACTCTTGTGGAACATGGGCTACGACTGGCTGCTCCGCGGCGTGCTCCCGTTGGGAGCACGCATAATTTGTTACGCGGATGACACCCTAGTCGTAGCCCGGGGGGAAAGTTGGCAGGAGGTGAAGCGCCTGGCCACGATGGCCACAACCCGGCAGTCGGCTCCCTGCGAGCGATCCGGTGCAGGTACCACCCGAAACAACCGTGTATCTATTCATACATATATGAGTTGTTGAAACATATATGTGTACCAAGCATACATACCTCAACAACTCATATATATTTCGTATCGAATAAATTACGCCGATGAACAAGCACTCTTAAAAGCGGTCAACATAAAAAGCCGGACGTCTGTCAAAATGCAAACAAAACTCATTACTGCAGACTCCATGCTGTTTTAAGTGAAAATAATCAATTTCATAAAACGAACATGCGATCTGCAATAATCGGTTGAATTCATTTCCAGTTTATGAATCATTGCGATGCGACGGTATTTGCATTTTACGTTATGCAAATCACGTTTTAATGGTTATAAAATTAAACCATAATTATAAATCGTAAATAAAGAATTTATTAATTACGTAAATTTTATCACGGATTATAGTAATAAATGTTAACAAATTTGATGTATATCGGGCGGTATTTGAGGTTTATCTTTTATACTAATTTTGTAGGTGGTAGAGCCACGCTGAAGCTATTACTGGTTTCAGCATGAATGGGTCGGCTCGCCCGGAGTAGTACTACTCTCTCACAGAAACACCGACGTGAAGTAACAGTGCTTGTATTGTTGCGTTTCGTTCGGTCAGTGAGAGCACCGGAGGTCCACCTTGCGCCTTCCCTGGTGTCGCTAGTGTCTATGGGCGGTGGTGATCACTTAACATCAGATGACCCACCCGTCCGTTTGCCTCCTATGACAAAAAAAACTAATAGTCATGTTGTTTTACAGTAAAAATGTGCTATGTAAAATTAACTGTGGTCTGTTTTTTATTTTAAAGCTGTGGTGGCTAATTGATATCGTGTTCGGACACCGCATTCGACGGGCAAGCAATTGCGTCGGAGGTTTCGAGGAAGGAAAATGTCTGATAAAACCAGGACATAATGGAAGAGTTTTTTTAAGCCCAAGCCAAGAACTTGTTGGTAGTATTCGGCAACTGCTCCTGAGAGACAATCCTCCGCTAGGCTTAGCGTCGTCACTTAAATCGCATCGTTATTTAATAATCCAAGGGGAATAGCGTAGATCGATCCCTTGCCGCCCCAACAGTACGGTCGGATGGTACACCGTGGGGTTTTAGTCCGTGCAAATCGGACATAACCCATCCTCTCCCCCGAGAGGGTGGCGTATCCATAAGGGATTTCCCCACGTTAATAAAAAAAAAAAGATATTATTCTCTCATTGGGTCTCTACCATTTGTAAAAGGTCGAAAAAATCACTCACTGTAAAAAATAAAGAATAAAAAATACATTTGCAGACACTTTGTCAAGGGAAGAAGAAAGGACATCAAAGAAATCAAAAATTATTTCATAATATTATTCCTTCTTTATCATTTTAATTTTAATGATTATTTTCAATAGTTTAATTTGTACTGGTTTATTTACGTACTAGCTGACCCGTGCAACTTCGTCTGCACCAAAACGGTTATCACTGGTTTCAATTGTATTTTTAAACTTAAAACCCGATTGCAGCCCCAGCTACCGTTTCCAATTGTAAATCCAAACTATCAAGAGGCTCACTCAAACATGTGCCCAGATGGTATGTGAGAAATCTTTTAAAATAAGCCTAGAACCCGTTCGCAGCATCACCTACCGGATCCAATTAAAATAAAAACTAACCTATATATAAAAGGGGTATTTACTCAGGACGGCATGACAGTGCCGACCGGCGAAGGATGGCGTATCTTTCGATGCTGTTGATGTTCAATGTTTTTTTTTTGGATAGTGCTTACCATCAGGCAAAGTGCAGTCACTTTGCCGTACTACAATAAAAAAAGGCGATAATTGTCTTCCCAGTACCCCTTGAGTTGCTCCTGCGCCACTCTCCTCCACGCCCGTTCGCTATTCGCGTAAAAAATATCTATAGCACTGAGGGACAATATACCTTTCTAACAGTGAAAGAATTTTCAAAATCGTATAAGTAGTACCAGAGATTCCCTGAACACAAAACTTTACCTTTCTATAAAATATTAATATAGATATATATATATTGTTATATAAAAAAAATTATTAAAAAAGATATCTCTCTTTTGGTCTCACTCGGATGCGAACTGCGGTTAGACGAATTTTCGATGCAGCCGATTTCCATTTGAGCTATTTTTGTTTTGACAGCGACGGCGAAATTTACCTTTATATTCCAGCTATATTTTTTCATTGCCTGAAAATTCAGATAAAAACAGTTTTCTATGAACGAAATCTAGCTAGATCGATTTATCGTCCCCGAAACCACCTACATACTAAGTTCCACGGAAATCGCTGCCGCCGTTTCCGAGATCCTGTATATATAACAATTTAAAAATATACAAGAATTGCTCGTTTAAAGGTATATATAGATAGATTGACTTGGCCATCACATGAAAACATAATGTATCTCACAAGTAACACATATTATATTAAATAATATTTTTCACTGGGTACTGCCGTGCCCCCAGATAAGATTCCGTGGATTACTAAACACTCAAGACAGTTTACATTTCGTTAGGCGAGTCTTTGTTATAGTGGTAGAGCCATGCTGAAGCTTTCTCTGGTTTCAGCATAAATGGGCCGGCTCGCCCAGGGTAGTATCACCCTCTCATAGAAAACCGACGTGAAGTAACAGTGCTTGCATTGTTGCGTTTCGTTCGATCAGTGAGAGCGCCAGAGGCCCACCTCCTCCACCTGTCTCTTCTCCCCCTCCCTCCCTTTCCCCAAACACAGGCTGGCAAATTTCCCCTGGTGTTGTTAGTGTCTATGGACAGTGGTGATCACTTAACATTACGTGACCCACCTGTTCGTATGCCTGCTATGATATAATAAAAAGAACTATATTCAAAGTGTCAAGTTCTATCGGTTAGATAGTTCTTTATATTCATAACTAGCATTCGTAATCATTCAACACTAACAACCAGATTCTGATAAGTCTGTAAATCATCGACATAAAATTGTACCTCTAGTTCCATTAAAACGAACAACTTGTTCTGCAAAATCACATCCTGAGTTCTAGATTAGTTAACAAAGTTGACAGATTTTAGTGGAATATATTTAGTTTAAATAGCCAGAGGTGCCGCATAATGAAACACACCGTTACGAGAGTGATTCATGTTTTTTTTATTTCTACTAACATTTGAACACATACACATATACCGGGTGAAAGTTGAAAGAGTAAGAATATTCATGGAAATGATAGTTCATGGTCACATTTAACATATAAAGAAAGATTTAGTCAAAGTTTGTTCTTAGGCTTCTAAAAGTATGGATACGAAAGTGAAACACTCAATGAACGAAAGCGAAAGTGAATCGCGAGGGTGGATCCAGGGCTAATAGCCTTAATATACCAACACGTAAACTATTCCTTTCAATGAACGATTAACTGAGGCATGCATTGGCGACGGCGCATGGGGCGGGTAACGGGATGGGCGTGGGCATGACCCCACCGTGTCGGTAATTATTACACCCACTCCTCTTTGCGTAAACTAAGCGTTAGGAATGTATATCAGTTTTGTTTTTCTCGAGATAATTAGGTCAAATATTATGCACCTATTTTTTTATTGATTTAGAAACAGAAACGACTATTTAGTAACCCCTGAAAATATTGCGACTGTTTAACCATTCATCTGACATACCATTCTTTCTCCCATTTACAAAATAATATATGGACTATACATAAAAACCGAAATTTACTAAAATTTATAAACTAAAGAAAATACAGTACATAACCACATGTATATTATAAGAATAATTAAAACAAAAGTCTTAACAATTTTCTCAGAATGCAAAAACATATAAATGACAATAAAACGTTTCAGTTAAATACAGATTGCTATATACTAAATTATATAAGGAAGAATAGACATATTACCATATATTCTAATAATATTCAATATGCCGAAAACAAACTGATCTCGTAGGTTTACCTTTAGAGTTTGACTACATTTGAAAATTTACAATACTTACTTAATTTTTTTAACACTAACTCTTCCTTTAATCATTAACCTTCTTTATAGGATCTTAATAGTATTCTCTCGGTAATTATACAGCGTCTTGGCGCTAAATGGTTTCCCATTAAGTCGACAATATCTTCAAAACAAACATGTATTTTATTTATACTGACATTTGCATGCTTACAAATATATTACCAGTTAGAAATTACACATTTAGACAAGTATATATCTAAAATGAAGATTAGATCTTGGCTTTTAAACCTGAATTATAAAGAAACTGAAAACATATTACAGGCAGATATATAGAGTAACAGAGCAGATATAGAGTAAGTAGTAATTGTCAACGTTAAATCTTCAAACAAACCTCATAGCAAATATTAATGATTACTTCATGGTATGAGAAAACTTTTACGATATGGTAACTAGCGCAGGAGAACCAAAGTGGCAGAGATTTAGCTATGGCTGTTGCCTTACATGCAAATTCCGTGAATTGAATCTTAACTATCTAAATTAGGTATGCCATACATACGAGTACATACATTTCGGGTGGATTGCATCTAAGCTGGAAACTCTTCAAGGTCTGTTAAAAATAAAACAAATGTACAATACGTATGTAATCTACTATGAGCGTCAATAATATAGAGACTTAGAAATGTCAAGAACTGAATAAATTCGTTGTGCATTAGTTTGTATACAAGTTTGTTAAATATATAATCAATATAAGAAATGCAAGGACTTCCCTGCGTATGTAATTTATTATGAGCATTGTTAAGGCAGACACTTAAAAAGTTTAATAAGTTACTATCGCTGTATGTTTGTTTGTATTCACGCTTGTTGAATTCATAATCAATATAAGAAACGCAAGGACCTTTCCTGGCACATTTAACTATACTACTGTCAGCATTTGCCGAGTTATTTCCATCTTCATCGTCCGAAGCTTCTTTATCTGTCTCCTGCTCATTGTTAGCATTGTCAGCATCCTCGGAGTTATTGTTTAGTTGCCGTTTGAGATACTGTTGAGTGTTAAGTGGTCCTGTAAAATCAAACGGTTTTTCTATATGTGTTATATACTCTACTAGTGATACGCCCCGGTTTCGTATGACCGTAATGTACTAAGTGTTTAAATTATTTCGATCCATTTTGGCACTTTTAGCAAATCAAAGGCTTAATCACGAATCCCCAAGTGTAGTAATATTTATGATATAATTATCTATACCACTGTACAGCTTCGCATCATGTGAACATTTTTGTAGGTGATAGAGCCACGCTGAACCTATTACTGATTTCAGCATGGATGGGTCGGCTCGCCCGTTGTAGTACCATCCTCTCAAAGAAAACCGACGTGAAGTAACAGTTGATTGCACTATTGCGTTTTTTAATGCAAAATCTCATCTTTCTAACGCCGTCTAGTGTAACCCGATCGGACTTATGTAACGTGAGATACAGATAACTAAAGCCATCTATTGGAAAAATAATTAATTTTTTTACTACACCTATTATTTAAATAAAATCTTCCTTAGCCTTATTCTTAGTCCTTATTTATATTAATTATTTATAGAGTTATAGAATAATAAACCATCAAGACAAAGTCGCGGGTCTCAGCAAATTAAAAATAAAATTCCACTACATGAATGTACTTACTGAGTATCGGAGCGCCTTCTATTATTATGTATGCCTGTAACAAACATACTTGTTGAATACATAAAAAGAAAATATTGCTATATCAGGCTGTATATTTACTACTCAGAAGTACAAGCTACACCGCTCGCATCTCGCTACAACGCTTAAATCTCTTTACAATGGTCAAATCACGCAACAACGCTCAAATCTCGCAACACCGCTCAAATCTCACTATAACGCTCACATCTGTCAGCAAGCATTCATAGGTACGTACAATGATTTTTTTAATGACAAGTTATAGCATTGTAACTGTTGTTAAGGACAATGCAATCTACAAAACAACGGCGATCAACGAAAGATCGATTGTGGATGTCATGCTGGCATGACATGGCATGCTGCAAGCCTCTTAACTGCTGAATATAGTGTACTTAATAGTATAAAACTCAACACCATTGTTATGGACAGCGAGCCATGTGCAAGACACTGAATAGTTTAATAGTGAATAGTTATAGGAAGTGAAAGACATTAATTTATTACGCTTTCTTCTGTATTACACATTGTTTTAATACGTAGAAACTCACAATGTTAGCAATAAGTTTATATATGAACATTGACAACGATTTATTAGGGTTAAGTATTGTTTGAGCTTGTACAGAGCGTAATAAATATAAGTTAATATCACAGTCAATTAGAAAGAGCACAAAAGAACCAGAACATGTGCGTTATTCATCAAACGGGCGTATCCTATGGGGTCTCGGTTGAGCTGATTTCGATCTTATGCGGGCCACACCCATAGAGAGTACGTGTATCGGCCCATCACAGCTTTACAGCGAGACCTTTAAATAAGGGATACGAACTTGTCAGAAAACAGTAACAGACTCTGATCGGAACTGTATCAATATATATTCAATATTTCTTGGTTATTTGAGAACCACTGAGTACTTCGATTAGAAGAAAGAACTTGTGTTTATAGAGCACATCACACAGGTATTGCGGATAGTAGTGATTTACGACCACCTCAATATATTCGCAACAGCCATGTAAGTAAGTATACATAATAAACAAAAATGCTTACACAAATCGCCAGAAATATAACACACTTCATATCGTCTCGCTGTCGGAATTTTGTATAATTAATTTCAACTCCATTTTACTGAAATCACTTATTTGATTAATTGAACAAATACAACCGATGGAATATTTTATGAGATATAATAAATCAGTAAAATTATAAATGTAAATGTGAGTTTGTGTTTTTTGTTACGGTGTTATTATACATTAACTATCGATCATGAAATTTTTGATACACGTTGTTACAGTTCGCGAGTCGTAAATTGAGTTTGCATCTGCGTCACGACGCACTCCGTCGCGCACCTTTCACACTTCACTGGTAGCGATCACGTATTTAATCTATACTAAAATTATAAACAGGTAATGTCTGTAAAATTGTGACGTTGTAGGGAGTAATATCAGGATCTACCTAACTATTTTTTGTACCAGTAGAACACCACGTTATTTGTGAAAGTCATAGGCTATATATTAACCCGAAAAACGAAAAGAGTTTTTGCGGTTGTCGGATTTGCAAAGTAAGTCGGAGAAAAAACGGTCGAACGAAAACGTATCTTACGAACGCTGCATTAACGATGAGAGATATAGATTGAGTTCTAGAGAAAAGTTGTAGACCTTTATAATACCTACATAAAAGTCAGCGACAGCATATGTCTAACATTTATATTTAAGACTAGCGGCCCGTCCCGGCTTCGCTCGGGTGAACAATTGTTTTAAACATTTGGGTTAAACATATGTGCATTGGCTAAAACTGATCCATAGTCTTGAAAATCTTCTACCCACGGTACAACCCAGAATCGAAAAACTTACAGAAAGAAATGTCTTCTGTTCGAGGGTAGATGATTGTGCTAACCTAACAAAATGATAAGATGTACGTGGTAGAGCCACGCTGAAGTTATTACTGGTTTCAGCATGAATGGGTCATACCCTACAACGGCTCGCGCGTGCCGCCGTTCAATATAAATAACTCATATGGATAGAGTAAATCCGTGTATTTACGTCTATCTCCCCCTAAAACGATCGAGTAATAATAATAATTTTTGCTATGTCTATTTTTAGACTCCGGCGCCGACGCCGTTCATTACATTTAAATTCGATCTTTTCAAATGCGTGTTGCGCCCACGCATGCGTAACCGACCCCCGCGTCGCCGCGAGGGAAGGATTTCTCTTGCGTTCCCATACACTACGTGGCTCTCAATAATATCTCGAGCCGAGGTTGTCCCCGGATGGAGCCCTCGAGATATTATTATCGCGATACAGTGACTCACCCACATCACTTGAACACACATATGAGATCATCTCTGTGACACACGTGCACATACATACACATGGTGGGAGGGTTTTGTTTTTTTCCCTCATCGAACTGAATCGAATACTTTAGTTCGTTTCATTCCGATGTACACGTATGCATTTGTGAATCATGCAATTTCGACTGTATGGTTCACAAATATATATATGTATGAATAGCTTAGAATAGTTAGGTAGGTCAGACGCGATTTTTTTCAGGTAACAACCCAAGCCGAGGTGCCGTGCGCCCTTGTGTATGTTCTTTGTGTGTGTTCTTGTTCTTTAATATTGTAGAATATATTTTTGTTCTATCATTCATAGTTTCCGCAGCGCATGCGATGAAAGTCATTTTGTGGCAATATTTTTCATACCTTGGATTACATTATTGAAATTTTAGTAGGGATCCCTATTTTTTTCTAGTAAAAAACATCACCCATGTTACTCATGGATAATGTAGCTTTCTAATGATGAACGATTTATCGAAATCCGTATAGTAGTTTTTGAGTTTATTCATTCCAAACATACAAAAATTCAAAAATACAACGTTTCCTCTTTATAATATTAGTGTAGATATATAAAATCTTTCGCAAGGCAGATATGACAGAAATTGGTTTATAATTATTGGGAGCTGTCTCGACTCTTAAAAATGGGATTTACTGGGGCTCGCTTAAACGCATTCGGGAAAATACCAGTGATCAGACAAAGATTAAAGATAATTGTGAATGGCTCCATAACAGTAGAAGGTGAAGCCTTGAGAATAATAGCTGAGACACCATTCCACCTAACAGTACTATTACTGTATAGGTTGCGTAATATAGTTTTAACTTCTTTATAATATAATCAGTATTTGTTGCTGTTTTAAAGGAAAATTGAAGTTTGCTTTTTTCTACCATAACTTGCAAAATATTTATTGACTTCTTTAATTGCGGCTTGTAGATTAGAAGAAATAGTAACTCTTTACCAGATCATGAACTACCATGTAAATTTAACATTACCCTTTGCATTCATAAGTAGATGCTTTCATATTATGTCATGTAACAAGTTGTTACAAATGGTACGATATCTATTAAATTTAGTTTTAAGAATTTGGTTATCTGACGACTTCCTTAGTATGTAATTCATTATGGTTTTGTATGCATCTTAGGAATTCTGGTGTTATCCGAGGCTTAATGATTTTTTTTAATGAGGAACTTTTAGCACTTCATAGTGATACTTTATAACACCCGAAATCGTGCTTAAGATTGAGCCAGTAACTTCGTTAGCATCAGACATATGAAATAAATGAGAGAAGTTAATTTTTCCTAGTGCTTCAATAACAGCTTGTATATTATTTGTTCGTAACTTCACAAGAAAATGTTTTGTATTATTAAAATGTGATTTACATTTACAGTAAGAAATAAAACTGGATCATGATCAGTAACAAATGTTTCTATAATAATCGTTGTTGCTTTATATAGGGATTTTATTCTACATACATTTTATTACATAATCTATACAATTATTACCTCGTTAATAAACAAACACTAATAAACAAGAAAGAGAACCTTAGTTAAAGTATGTTCTAAAACTTTTGAAAGTATGGAAACTATAGTTTTGAACTTGAAAAATCACACCTAAGTTCAATGAACAGAAATGAAGAGGAGCTTTTCAAGGTTAATCATTACGTAACTGCTTATCTTCGGAATGCCGCACGGTCGAACAATGGGAAGCAGGTTGCAGGTCGAGTGCGAGACGCGGGCCAGACTGTGCGGCGGTGCACATTGAAAGCGGTGATTCATCGTGCTTTTTGCGTAAATTGGATAATGTTGAGTAAAAATCAGCTTTGCTTTTCTCGAGATAATTGTGTCAAATATTAAACATTTATTTTTTAATTGATTTAGAACCAGAAACGACCCGTGATTATCCTCTAAAAATATTGCCGGCGTCTAATCTAACGCTCAGCATACCATGAAAATATAAATCGGGTTGAGATTTATGCCGGTTTTTCTAGATGACTGGGTTGTTTTCTGAACCGATGGTAATAAGCTTCGCTGGGTGTAAATTGAATAAAGTGGAATGCCGCACGGTCGAACAATGGGAAGCAGGTCGCAGGTCGAGTGCGAGACGCGGGCCAGACTGTGCGGCGGCGCACATTGAAAGCGCTGATTCATCGTGCTTTTTGCGTAAACTATCCAATATTGAGTAAAAATCAGCTTTGTTTTTCTCGAGATAATTGTATCAAATATTAAACATTTATTTTTTAATTGATTTAGAACCAGAAACGACCCGTGATTATCCTCTAAAAATATTGCCGGCGTCTAATCTAACGCTCAGCATACCATGAAAATATAAATCGGGTTGAGATTTATGCCGGTTTTTCTAGATGACTGGGTTGTTTTCTGAACCGATGGTAATAAGCTTCGCAGGGTGTAAATTGAATAAAGTGTTTTTCATTTTGGTTTTTATGTAGCAATTCCAAGTGATAGCATGTCTTTTACTGAATACAATGATGGAAAAATTATTGAAAAGTTTAGTTAAGGACAGTAGATTAAAATAAAAAATAACGTGTTTCATCATTTATTTCCTGTAATGCCAAACGCGCATATTCAGAAAAAGAGAGTCGTCGTCTGCCTGAAAAGAAGTAGACATCTGAGGCTACCCCTTTTTTTTTAACGTGGGGAAATCCCTTATGCATTTGCATTTTTATCTTGTTACGTCAACGAAGTTACTTCTAACGCGTGTATATAAGTACACGCACACTTTTTTTTCCTTTGTATTTACCCAACTACCTATCTAGATGCCAAATTTGAACTTAATTTTTTAACCGTCACATGGAACTGGGTTAGAATATAGGTCTACAGGTCGATCAAAGATAAAAATTAAGATTTTTGGACGTTATATCTAAATAACTGTTTGATGTGTGTTTATTAAATTTGGAGCACATATAAATCTCGCAAGTGTCAATACTTGAACCAAATTTGACATGTATATATGAAATAGTTTTTGAGATATGAAGGGGTGAAAAGCCGCTCCAAATGGTTCGTGTAATATTACACACGGTAGCGCGCTTGCCATTGCTTGAACTTGGCTTGACACGCGGTAGCGTGTCTAGATTGCAAATATACCTGACTCACTGATCTCAGGAAGCGGTATCGACAATATTACACTCAATGCAATGAGTACCTGAAATCACAGGCATAGAAGACGTATGGTAAGATATTAGCTTCCGAAGGAATTATGGTGATACGGTTAGAAATTCGACATAGAGACTTGTTGTTCGCGATAAACTCCGAAACTATCTATCTGATTTTCACGTTTTTATTTTTAACTAGCTATTGCTCGCGACTTCGTCCGCGTGGAATATTTACTTTGGGCTAACGCTAACACGCAGCGGAAGCTCTCAAAAGGAAAAAAACCCTATTTTGAAACATTCTTCATTGGTGTTCTGCTCATAGTGATCTTAGTGTGATGATATATAGCCTTCCTCGATAAATGAGCAATATAAGACTGAAAGAACTTTTCAAACCGGACCAGTAGTTCCTGAGATTATTGCATTCAACCAAATTAGTTAAAGATTACTACTCTTATCTCGTACTTTACTCGAACCGTCATTAAAATTACAATAATTTATGATAAAGTGGACCGATTTTAATGAAACAAAGACCAAGTTACTCCCAAAGATATGCTTTATGATTTTCGTGGTGAGGTTTTATTGTGAACCCAGTACTATAGCAGTGATGGCTGTTCATACAAAGAGACAGACATTTCTAAAAGTGATTCAAATGTATTTTATTCCTTACTAGCTTCGTCCGCGGGGAATAGTAACTTTGGGCTAACGTTAACACGCAGCGGAAGCTCTTAAAAGACGAAAAAAAATGTATTTGAAACATTCTTAATTGGTGCTATGCTCCCACTGGTCTTAGCGTGATGATATATGCCAATAGTTTCCCTCGACAAATGAGCTATCTAACACTGAAGGCATTTTTCAAATCGGACCAAGATTCTTTTTCAAGATTCGTTCCTGAGATTAGCGCGTTCAACTAAATTAGTTAAGGGTTACTTACTACTTTTCTCTCGTACTTACCTCGAGCCGTCATTAAAATTACAATAACTTTTGATAGAGTGAATCCATTTTAATTAAAAAAAAACTAAGTTACTCCCAAAGAAATGCTTCATGATTTGTTGAGGTTTTATTATGAGCTTAGAACTTCAGCAGTGATGCGTGTTCATACAAACCTACAGACAGACAAATAATAATTTTACAACAAAGTCCCAAGGGATATTACCGATTTACCGGATTGCGAATTTAAGCGCCATGTCAAGCGGGTTTTAGTGTGAAAAGGCTATTATAGAGTGGATCAATATGTGAACGATGGTGATGTCTGGAATTGACTCATCTCTGTGCATCCATTAAAAACGATTGTGACATTTACTATTATATATAATATATTATTATTGTAAATATTATATATATTTGTTAAAAAGATAAACCAAATCGAGTTTCTTGCCGGTTCTTCTCGATGACTGGGTTGTTTTCCGAACCGGTGGTAGTTTTGACGTTCATGAGTGCCTTTTTAGGGCCTAAATTGAATAAAGTCATATTATATCTATAAATTATGTTAATATGAAATACACAGTGGAATCAAACTATCGTGCTTCAACTACATAGATTATTGTTAGTTGATGACGTCGTTTCTATGCGGAAACCCATTAAAAGTGCCTCAGTAGACGTTACTTTTCCCTTTTACCTGAAATTGTCAGGTCGTTGCTACATCTCACTACTTTAAACAATATTGTGTGCTGAGTAACACTATCGAACTGTACATTTGCACGCAATAAAGGTTAAATCTTAAAGTGTATTTGTAAAAAAATAGTTTATCGTTTACAATCAACTACATATTTTTCACGCCTTCACGAATCATTCGATATTTACTAAATAAAACAAATCCATTACAGGCGCAAATGTAAAAGAAAACGTCCGCTAAGCTAAATATATTAGTATCTTTTTCAAGAAAAAATAGAAAGGCTTGTAGGTATTTTTAAGAAGCTTACTTTGAAAAATGTAATATGGATGTTAGAACTAAAGCGCCAAACAATCACAAAACAGCCAATAACAGCCTCTTCAGAATAAGTGAATAATTAAAGAAATTTGATTAAAATAACGTATAAAATATAAGCTTACATGGTGACTACACGAGAGCCGTCGATGAGTTAGCCATGTCTGACGGCATTATGACTTTAATTACCGACACATTCCTGAGCTTCACACCATTTAGCAAGTTATTCAGATTGAGAAATCCGGGACCTGTGTAAGATTTAAAATGCTTACAACGTTGATAGCTCAGTGATAGATTGAATCATGTAATGAGTTGTAGCTTAAAAAAAGAAACCGTGACGGAATCGATGCTTGGTGCCAGTATTTTTTCTAACAACCACCTAGCTAGTAGCTACGCTCTCGGAGTTAGAAATCTATCAAACAATTTGTTCCGGCAATCGTTGTAGGAAGCGAGTTTTACTCTAGATTTAGCCTGTAGAAAACTGGATGAAAACAATACACAAACGTGTAGGTAATATATTGCAATGTCTACTTCATACTTATGTTATCTAATCCCCACGACTTCATCTGCGTCGCTTATTATCTCAAGTATGCTCATTCAACGAATTTACAAAAAAATCTTGACAAATAATATACCTGAACTTTCCTCGTGAATCATTTCTATATATTAATGAAAACAACATGAAAATCCGCTCAGTAGTTTTTGAGTTTATAGCGAACAGACAGACTGACAGACGCGGTAGGGGACTTTGTTTTTTACTATGTAATGATGGTGCTGACATCAGGAAGAATATTTATACAGTTGAGAAAGGTTACATTTATATTTTAGATTGATTTTGTCATGTTGTGTTTTTACATCCTTTGGGCACCCGGACCAGCACGGTACCATATAACTAGTTTCTATTGCTACTTAGTTCTTTCTTGTTTAACATACTTATTGACTACTACCTTGTACAGTATTAACTCTACCCGAAAGGTTCACAGCGTAAGTGGGGAAATCCCTTATGGATACGCCACTCCCTCGGGGGAGAGAGTGGATTATATCCGACTCGCACGGACTAAAACCCCACGGTGTACGTCTGCCGCCATAGTCGGGGCGGCACGAGATCTCTACAGATTTCATCGTGCTGCCCCAGCGGTTGGCCCAGCAGCGAAAGCGCCGCCGCCGGGCCCCGTCTTGTTAGGAGACAGCCGGGTACACACCGGCCGTCTCCTCCGTCCGCCGGACCTGTGCAATGGGAGGATGGGCCCCCGGACCCATCCTCCCTAGGTCCGGTACGGAGAACTCCCTCTTTTAACCATAGATAACTCATCATTCGTCCGTTCGACGACGTCCTGCACGAAAGCCGAGTGTACCTAGTACCGCTGGCCTCTGCATCCTTGTCTACCTTCTTAATACGAGTAAACAGTGAATCAAGCGATGCGTCAGAGGTCATAGACTATTTAGGACGTGATTTACAGTCATCCCTGGCTACGAAAGGGACTTCAGATTAAGACTTTGAGGCGTGATGTCAAGGTCATGATACGGGGTATTCTGGGCAAACCATTCAACATAGAAGTCTCTGTTAATCCTACATCGAATGTACTATCTGTATCCGTCCAAGGCGAGTGACGAAACACTATTGCATGAGATGCAAGCAAGCTAATTGGGGCGCTCACAGTTCTGACATGTATTGTCGCTGTGTGGAATCGTAATTGAATATTTATTTTATTTCGATGGTAATTAATTGAACTTCCGTGTCATGTAACAAGTTCCTATTTGCATTAAGTAATGCTGATAATATTTGAATTATTATATGCCTAGTCCGCTCGTCGGAGTTATTATGTAACAATGAATTAGTTGACTAGGGTTAAAGAGCCTAATGTAATAACTCTGGGGGAATACCATACCATACATTCCTAGTGTACGCATAATGAAATTACTGGAGAACCTTACGGTTGTCGCTATTTTATTAAGTTTTATAGTGTGTTGATGAGCAACCAGCCAGCGACGAGAGGTGCGAATTTGGAGCGACGATGAGGGCACCTTATAGATTCTTCAGATCATTCTCCACTGTACATGAAGTTAAAATCATTGTGGTCTAGTGGTTTGACCGGTGTTATATCACTACGATGTCCGCAGGTTCGAAGCCCGTCATGTATCAACGAGTTTGTCAGAATTCGAATACATTTACTAATTTAAATTGGTAACACTATCGGCCAACGCTGAAGGAAAATGTCGTGAGGAACCTGAACTTGAGAAATGTTCTAGTAGTCCTACAGTATATGGGGAAACATAGAACTGTGGATTTCTCGGAGTTTGAAGTCGTCGTAGGATACGTCGTGAGCTGCCGTCAGGTGATTATGCCCATACCATCGGGAAAAGGCTTATGCCTAGTAAAGGCCTATGGGCCTGCAGTGGATCTCTTATTGGTTTGTTATGATACGCAGTAAGCCTATATAATCCTCCTAAATAAAAAGACGTGTAGTTTCCGAGATTGTCAAGTAAACAAAAAATCAAATAATCTTTTGTTCTTTATAATAAGTATAGATATAAATGGTTGCATTAGCAACTGTTCTCTGTTAATTAGTACCAGCTTTTGCCCGTGGCTTCGCTCGCATTGCTGTAGTAAATACATTTTTCTATCCCTTCACAGAAATACCTTTTTCAAAATCGAAGTTACCTGATGTTCTTTTTGTACCCCTGGTAATACATATGAAAAACTCTATGATGATCGATGTAGTGCTTCAGGCGTAACAAAGCTTAACAAACGAATTCATGCTCGCACTTATAGTGTTAGTTTTATTATCCTCTTTATCATCACATGATATATTCTTTAGCGAATATAGGTATGCTACATACCCGATTGAGGAAACGGTGTCACCAACAATAAGCTCAGTGAGATGAGAACCTGAAAGCATATAAAAGAAGACGTAGACACTAGTGTGGATCGCTATACGTAGTTTTGCCCAAAATCCGTTTTGTTATTGCATTTTTTGAAGACCAAGACCGCCAAATTTTAGCAAAACCAATACCAAGACTGACCCCTGCAAGACTTACGCAATACAAGTCAGTTAATAAATAGTTGCAAGATTTGCAAGATTTGCAAGATTTGCAAGATTTGCAAGACTTACAAGTGTCTTGTTGCAAGACTTGCTGTTTTGGGGTGTAAAGGGTGTCGAATAACATCATAAAACTTGAAACACCCAAGCCAACCTCACCTGGACGTGGTGCACACTGCTGAATAACGAACGAGGCAATGGCGAAAGCGGTGTGGTAGGGTTTTACAGCCTGACTGGGTCGCAACCACTACGTATATGGCGAAAAAGCCCGTCATGTCGCGTTTCGGGATCAGCCTGTGCATATTCAGCATTTTGCAACCCGGCATGACAGCGGCGACCATCGATGGATAGTGTGTCAGTCGGTGATCGCCATTGTTTTTGGATTGTACTGTGATTACCCTCAGGAATAGTGCGCAAAGGGAGGTCACAGGCAAATTGTGTTTACGGATAAGAATTTTTTTACAATTGAGCAACATTTTCGCAAACAAAATGACCTTATTTATGCTCAAAGCTCTAAGGAAGTTTCCCAATTAGTCGACAGAGTGCAACGTGGGCACTATCCGACTTCGGTGATGGTTTGGTGGGGTATTAGCCATGAAGGAGTGACTGAGCCATAATTTTGTGAGAAAGGTATCAAAACATCGGCACAAGTGTATCAAGATACCATTCTTGAGAAGGTAATGAGGCCCCTTAACAACACCATGTTCAATAACCAAGAATGGTCCTTCCAGCAAGACTCGGCGCCGGGTCATAAAGCTTGGTCTACGCAGTCTTGGTTGGAAACGAACGTTTCGCACTTCATCAGAGCTGAAGACTGGCCGTCGTCTAGTCCCGATCTTAATCCGCCGGATTATGATTTATGATCAGTTTTAGAGAGTACGGCTTGCTCTAAACACCATGATAATTTGGAGTCCCTAAAACAATCCGTACGATCTGCAGTGAAGAATTTTCCCATGGAAGGAGTGCGTGCTTCTATTGATAACTGGTCTTTGACGTTTAAAGGACTGTATTGCAGCCAATGGAGACCACTTCGAATAAGCTTTATATATTTTAAGTTGTTTTATATTTATGTATTAAACTAACACACTGTAAAAGTAATAAATGTTGTGCAATAGAAAATTTTTTTTTCGTTTTTTCAGTATTTATGGCAAGACTAGGTATGTTAGTTATCTAAGTTGGACCCTAGATGCTGCGAATAGGTTCTAGACTTATTTTAAAAAAGATTTCTCACATACCAACTGGGTATATGTTTGGGTGAGTCCCTAGGTAGTTTTCATTCACAATTGGAAACGGTAGGTGTCGCTGCAATCGGGTTTTAAGTATTTTAACGTGTTTTGCGTTTAGATTTGATATAGATTTTATAGGCTATGTATATGTGGTTACTCTAGTCATATGTTATACAGTACAGTCAACCAAGTACCCGTTTTATTTACATTTTGTTGTTTCAGTGAATAATATTTCGCTTTTCTATTGCTTCTTTCAAATTTATCTGATATATAAAACGGTTTTTTGTTGGAGTCGAACGTGACAGTGGCCAAACCATTTCAGACGGAAGTACAAAGTAACATTTAATATCATATTTAACAACGTCTTAGCCCAAAACTATACTAATATTATAAAGAGGTAAAGTTTGTGAGGTTGTTATATTGTGACGTTGAAGAGGGTAATCTCAGGAACTACTAGTCCGATTTGGAAAATTCTTTCATTGTTATATAGCTCATTTATCGGAAAAGGTTATAGGCTATAGGAGCGGAGCAGCAATAAAGAATGTTGCAAAATCGGGGTATTTTTCCTTTTGAGAGCTTCCGCTGCGTCTTAGCCCAAAATAACTATTCCACGAACGAAGTCGCGGGCAGAAGCTATTAACTAATTATATGATCTATACTAATATTATAAAGAGGTAAAGTTTGTGAGGTTGTAGGGGTTAATATATGGGGAGTCGGAGAAAAAATGGGCTAACGAAAACGTTTCTTACGTACGCTGCCTTAACGATGAGATTTTTTTTTTTTTTCGAACTGACTATGCTATTGACCTGGCAAGGTCTTTACAGCTTCACCGGACTACCTTAACGATGAGAGATATGATTGAGTTCTAGAGAAAAGTTTTAGCTATTACCGCCCAACGATGTGGGCACGGGTCAGCTAGTTATTAATATTATAATTCAATAGAGAATAGTTATTTCATTGTTTTGAGTTTTCACTTCGGTCGGCAGTCCTTATGACTGCATCGACTTCTTTTTTATTTAACAACTTCTGATGAGCTTTCGGATTTTTAATAAAAAAATGGGACCTATTCTTTTTCTTATCATAGACGGGCTGAAGCCTTATTTTCTAATTTACTACTCTAGTCTACTAATTTACAAAATTTGTACACAATATACCAAAAAAAAACTCAATAATTGTACTACTTACACAAATAATCTATACTAATATTATAAAGAGGTAAAGTTTGTGAGTTTGTGACGTTGTAGGGGGTAATCTCAGGTACCTACTACTAAACTGATTTTGAAAATTATTTTACCAATAGAAAGCCACGTTACTTGTGAGTGAGTTATCGTGAGTGTCATATGCTATAGCCTAATAGGTTAATATATATATTAACCCGAGAAATGAAAAAACTTTTTTTGTTAGTCAAATTTGCAAAGTAAGTCGGAGAAAAAACAGTAGAACGAAAACATTTCTTACGAGCGCTGCTTTAACGATGAGAGATATATGATTGAGTTCTAGAGCTTGATAATGCCTATAAAAAAGTCAACAACAGCATATGTCTAATTTGAAGGTTTTTTTTTATTATCAGGGCGGCACAGCGTGCGCCGTGACGGCTAGTTAATTATAATATGATGATTAAAGTAATAATGAATGAAAAAGTGTGATAGACTCCTTTTAAAGACACTGAAAAGGTAGTACAACAACTTTTTTGAAGGTGGTAGAGCCACGCTGTAGCTATTACTAGTTTCAGCATGGATGGGTCGGCTCGCTCGGTGTAGTACCACCCGACACACAGAACACCGACGTGAAGTAACAGTGCTTGCATTGTTGCATTTCGTTCGGTCAGTGAGAGCGCCAAAGGTCCACTTCCTTTCCCCCATTCCCTTCCCCTTTCTCTTTTCCCTACCACTCCCCCATACACAGGCTGGCAACGCACTTGCGACTCTTCTGGTGTTGCTAATGTCTATGGACGGTGGTGATCACTTAACATCAGGTGGCCCGTTCGTGTGCCCTCCATTGACATAAAAAAATATATATATGTTTATGTTTAATCTGTTTTAAAATACACTAAATTATATAAAATAAAATATTAATGATTTACGGTTATACTGCATGTCAAAGTTATGATAATCTATGATTAAATAGTCACTATGAAATATAAATTATCACTCGAGAGATTAGGTATATATCGACAGAAGAAAGCGGAATTGTCGTAACTTGTAAAATCCAAGTTTACACCAGAGCCAAAAAACTATTTCAATTGTTTTTTTTATGTATAGTGTTAATACTAAGCAAAAAACTAAGGTAAAAACCATTCGAAGTGGTACTTTTAACCGACTTCATTTTATACAAGAAAATGGTAAAAAGTGATTTAGCCAAAAATGCAAGTTACGACATATATGCTTTTTCCCGTCGATATTCAGTGAAAATTATAGCATAATAATCGATTTATACCGCTTGCAGCTGACAAAATGGAATAATATTTAAAATATAAGCAATTATTGTAGATTAGTAGCTGAACCGCGCAACTTCGTCTATATGAAATAGGTTACCTATCGGTTCCAATCGTATTTTCAAACTCGAAAAATCTTTAAAAAAACTAGATACTAATAATAATCGGGTTACAGCGACTCCCACTGTTTCCAATTATGAAGCCAAACAATTCAGGGACTCACTCAAACACATAGTTAGTGAATGACTTACGCATGTGTCGAAAAAAAATCGATTAGGCGGATGTAGCGCCATCTGTCATTCAGGGACATCAATAATCTAGTTTTCGTGAAATCGTTTGTTTGGATATTGTTCATACAAAAATCGCGAATAAAAAATGAGAAGGTGGGTTTACAAAGGTGAAAATTTGGGTTTATTATGTAAGTTAAAAAAAATAAAAGTGTCAAGTAAATTGAAAAAAATAAATCTGGCTAGGGACAGCCTAATCACCTAGAGATGTAGAATATACTTTACGAAATTTTCTCATACCTACCAAGTATATATTTAAAATTTCATAATTTCATAAAATTATTTTATTATATATCAATTATTTCATAAAATTTCATAAAAACTGAGGTGTTCGACCACAAACACTGTGACAAGAGATTTGTATACATTAGATAGAGCTGTACTCTTAGCATATCAATAATAGAGTTCAAAACTAAAAATAAATGTAATTGTCATTACAAATTTCATGAACAAACTTACCATAAAGAAAACGAGTGCGGAAGGCATTTTGATTTTTAAACGTTGACTACACAACGTCAAAATGTATTTAATAATACCGTTACTGTATAGAATCGTTCGTACTTATTATTGAATCATCAACGACTAGTGTTATATTAAAAGCGTGCCACAATATATATATATATATACCTATAGACGCGTAACGCATTGTGTCTGTCAGCAACTGTACAAATTAAAATGTAAACTGACGACCGTCCGTGATTTCACCTGCATTTATATCTATACTGATATTATAAAGCTGAAGATCTTGTTATTCAGTCCGTTAGTGGTATCCGCCGCAAAATACGAACCCGTACCGTTGTAAAAGACGTCCGCGACATATTTTTACTGACTCTCCCGATGAAATAACGGCAGTGAACGATCAGTACCAGCCTGTCTCTCTAAACAGAGCGTGCTCACGCCCACGCCCGCGTAACCACAGATCACGCCGCCGTGGTCTGGGGGTAAATTTCGCTCCCGCACACCAGACTAGGCCCTCCTCGGCAGCGGCCCAAGCCTAGGTCCGTCCTCTCGGTTTATATATATTATTATATATTATATTATATATTAATATATAGATAATAATAAGAGCTTGTTTGATTGAAAGCGCTAACCTAAGGAACTACTGGTCCGATTTGAAAAATTATTTCGGTGTATGATAGCTAATTTATCGAGGTAAGCTATAGGTATATCATATTATCATCAAATCCAATAGGAGCAGAGGACTTGTTCACAAACTCACTCTAATTATATACTCTCCGCTGCAAACGGGTAGACGAAGAGGGCACAATTTTTAACTCGTAACTACTTTAATCTTTTTTTTTTTTCGAACTGACTATGCTATTGACCTAGCAAGGTCTTAACAGCTTCACCGGACTACTAAGGCGAGCGCTTAAGGCACTCAGCCGATTTTACTTTGACAACTAGCTCAAGGGTGCGCGGCACACCTCGGCTTTGGCTGTTGCCTGATACAAGCGATTCGCGACCTATCTGAGCTAACCTAAGCTAAGCTAACTATTCATACATATATGAGTTGTTGAAACATATATGTGTACCAAGCATACATACCTCAACAACTCCTATATATATTTCGTATCGGATAATATTCTAAACTATTTCAGTTTGATAAGGGAAAAAATAAAACCCTTCCACCTGCATGTGTAAGCGTGTATGCGTGCACGTGTGTGGAGGTGATATGTGTAATGTTGTCGCAGAGATGTAAGATTTTGTGTCACTGTATCGCGCGAACCAATGAAGGATGTTTCAAAATCGGTGTTAACGTACGTACCATTGAAATTATTTTATTTAATTATTTTCACCTTACGTGAAACCTTTCACCTTACCTCTAAACGAAGTCGCGAGTTAAAGTTAACGTTAGCCCACAGCAACTACTCCACGCGTAGGAAGTCGCGGGCAAAAGTTAGTGTGTATATAAATAGGTGAAGATAAATCAATTCACTGGTCGTGATGGCTTTGACCGGTGGAATCTCAGTTCGATGTTCGCTAGCTCGAATATCGGCATCTTGTATACCAACGATTTTTTCGGAATTCCTGTACATTTACTGATTTAAATTGCTTACATTATCGGCTGACAGTGTAGGATAACATCGCGAATAACTTGTACCTGAGTAATGTTCTGGTTGTACCACTGTATGTGGGATAATCTTCGATCAACAATAACTAGATAACGGGTCAGCGCGAAAAATACGTCTCGGTAAATAAGAGCTCACTTGAAATGTGTGCCCTTATTTTGTTTAGTTTGTTTGAAACACAGCCAATGTAAGCCCGTTTCACATGCCGCAGTGTATTCAAAAGATGCAAAAATAATACCCGAAAAAGCAATTTAACGGCAGGAGTATCTTACTTTCGCTGGATAGATGTTGAATAAGTTATATTTTAAGCTTTAAACTAACTAATAATATCAAATATCGTAGTCCGGTGAAGCTGTGAAGACCCTGCCAGGTCAATAGCGTAGTCAGTTCGAGAAAAAAAAAATCAAATATTTAACAAAATTTCCGATTTTAAACCTGTGATATAAATGTTTGGCCTCGCCCCTCACAAACACGCACAATAACGGGAAAACGTACTTTATTAATTAGGTGTTAAGGTTGAATTCACACTAAATGTTGTTTATGTTATTTTTTCATTTGTGAGGCGAATAATTTATTACTTTGCTCATTTTATCGTAAGTATTAGATGATATTTTGAACTTTTGTGACTATATTACAAGGTGTTATGGTTGTAATTAGGTTGAACTTAAAACAGTTTTAAAACTTTTTTTCTTTTTTTCTTAGTAAAAAAATAGCTACACATAAGTATATATTTACGCGGACGGCTTTTAGGTTCGATTTGTACGTGACCCTTTATCTAGCTATTGTTGATCGAAGGGGATAATACAGAAATGTAGATTTCCCGGTGTTTGAAATCGCCAAAACGTCATGGGCTGGCGTGATTATCATGCCCATACCTTCAGGAAAAGGGCTATAACTGCAGTGAATCTCTCACTGGCTGATGCGATGGTAATAATGAAAACAGTTCCAGTCAATACCTTTGTCATTGTTTGTCAAGTTACTTTCTTTTTTTTTCTTTTAACCATCTGTACGGTTATTAGTAAAACAGAAAAAGTTTTTTTCCCCATACAATCGACTAGTCGAAAGCTTTTATTAAGTCTTAATTCGTCATACTTCAAGAGCCTTCTATTTCTTTATGCCTTTTATCTACAATATTTGAACTACAATGATATTTAAATTCAGCATAATAAATTATTTTTATTTTAAAATCTTAGGAAAACTAACAGCTACACAAAAAAAGGAGTTTGTGTAACCGTCACACGCGATTGAAATAAAACTTGTTATTTAAGTTCCGAATTAGCTCATAGATGGCGCAACAGATAATGAAGCGTTGATTTAATTTGTTATTTACTTACATTGAAACCAGATGACAGCACGGTTGCGCGCCCATATATACATTATTTTTTTGTTTTTCCTCGAACTGACTACACTATTGACCTAACAAGGTCTTAACAGCTTCACCGGGCTACCTATACGTAATTAATTCTATTATATTATTTTTATTATCATTCAATTAAATTATTTAACCATTTAAAAAAAAATTATTGATTTGTTTATAAACTATTTATTGACAGAATCAAAAATATTTAATAACCGCATAGTACAGAAAAGTGACGCCATATTGCCGTAACGGACTTTCATTGCAATGTCGTCCAGTTACCTCCTGGTCGCGCCTAAAGAAGTTTCACTTCAAAATAGATTACATATTTAAACATGATCGAGGGTCAAATGGGACATATGTCCCAAAAAATAATTTGAAGAACATACAACACCATGGTGGATGGATATAAGAATAGATGAAGTTCGAAAAAGGTATGGATGGACTGTGTGAAAAATGATATGTGTGTAAAAGGTGTGAATACTGTTACAACATCTGATAGGCGAGAGTGGAAGGGGAAAACGTGTTGTGCCGACACTACTTAGGTAGGTTAAGAGTAAGAAGGTGATGATGATGACACAACAATTATTATTAACGTTCGTACTGAACTGAATTTATTTATTTATGGTACTTATGTATTAAATGCACCGCAGTCGTCGGCCGCTACCGCGGACCTACCGAAGTCTAACCTTTTTTTTATACAGGAGAAAATCCTACATTAGATACATCTCGCGCTCCCGGGGGACAGCGCGAGGGTTATGTGGGACTCTTACCCACTAAAAACTCCTGTGACGCCTTTGCGCGTATGTAATGCAGGGCCGAGGGTTGGCGGTGAGCACGTGCTCTTCCAGACCCGGGTCACGCGCTTGGGTCCCCGTAGATGGTCGAACGGGGGACCCACGCTATGAGAGAAGAATTCCTCCCTCCATTGAAGCGGCGGCGGCTTGCTTCGCATCGCGGGCCTTCATTGTGCGGCAACGGACGCCCCCGCGTCCGTCACCTGAAGGTTACTCAGAGAGGCAATGCGTGAGGTGCATTAACGCCTCTCCTCTGCCCGCGGCCGACTCTTCGTCGTACCGAAGTCTAACCTAATCATAACAGAGACGAGAATGCTTTGTTTCAACTTAAAAATCATCAAGTTGGTAATATACAAAATTACCGATGATTGTTCGGAAATTACACATAACCTCAAAACTTTGATCATAAATATCTTAGTAACTATGACTTTCCGCGGGGAGGGGAAATAACCCCTTTCCCGCACTGCTCACATCCCCTTCAATCTTTATATCAAGATGCGAATTACAAATAGAGCCCTTTAAACACTTTTAGATTCCAAAAGACTATTTAAAAACAAAGTATTCAATAAGATTTAGGTGGAAGAAGGTTAATAGAGCTTAAGATGATGGAGATCGTCCGTGAGCAAGACCCTCAAAGTGGCCGCCTCCTCCCACTGTAACTAGACCAGGGAAGACGGGTCGGGGGACATTGCACAGGTCCAGCGGACGGAGAAGACGGTCGGTGTGTACACGGCTGTCTCCCAAAAAGACGGGGCCAGGCGGCGGCGCTTTTACCGCTGGGGCGATACGATGAAGTCTATAGAGATCTCGTGCCGCCCCAGCTATAGCGGAAGACGTACCCCGTGGGGTTTTAGTCCGTGCAAGTCGGACATAATCCACCCTCTCCCCGGTATTTCCCCACGCGAGCGCGATGTATTTAATACACAAGTACCTTATTTATTTACAATTGTGGATTATGCATACACGTTGTCTAACAGAAAAAGACATGGGATCATTTCATTCGGAAAAAGAGTTTTGTTCTTGAGGGATAGGTCGAACATATCGCGAGTAAAACTGCTAGAAAAAGCTAGTGATTTATAAAAAACAAAGTCGCGGGCAGCCGCTACTTCAAGTATAAACCTTTTTAGACGTGATTAGTGACTTTGTTTTGTTCTAGTATATATTGTTATTTACAGCTATGTAAATAACACGCAATACATACTGTGTAAACAACACGCTATATATCATCATGTAAACAACACGCTATATATTATCACAACATATTACTTGTATTAAATAACAATATATTCCTACTCGATCGCGTCAGTTGCGAATAAATGAATAATATAAAAACAACTTTCTTTGAATAACAATACGTAATATTTATTATTTATAGTGTACATATTATGATCGTATATCAATAAACCGAAGAAATATATATAAGTTTAGACGATACGTTTGTGGGTCATTATTTGTATTTATTATAACGACTATGAGATGTAGAATTTCAAATGACCCGATTTTAATGGAATTATATAGATTAGCTAACTGTGCCCGCGACTCCGTCCGAACCTAATGTAAAAAAAAAATTGTGTGTGTGTACTTATGTACACGCGTTAGAGTTACAAACTTTCGACTGCTGGATGCTCCCACTATGACAGTTAGCAAACTTTCGACTGCTGGATGCTCCCACTATGACATATAGATTAGCTAACTGTGCCAGCGACTCCGTCCGAACCTAATGTAAAAAAAAATTGTATGTGTGTACTTATGTACACGCGTTAAAAGGTACACTTCTTTGGCGTAACAAGATAAAAAAAAATTAAAAATTTTATCCGCCGCCTTATTCTATGTTTGTAGAAAAAACGACACTAACAATAGAAAAATGGTATTTAATACATTGAAAGTTTTAATACAAAGAAATATAAAGAAACAAAATGTTGACTATAGTCAATAGCCAACTTCAGGGTGTCGGTTTTTCGTGGCGGTGTGCGCTCGCATCGTAAAAATTTACTCTCATCATTTTTCCCTAACGCGCCAAAAGAAGTATAACTTCAAAAATAGGGACTATAAAATTATATTAAGTCCATTTAATTACTTTTCTCTCGTACTTAAGTCACGTCTTCATTAAAATTACAATAACTTTTGATAGAGTGGACCGATTCCAATGAAATAGACACTAAGTTATCCTCGAAGATATGCTTTATGATTTTCTTTGTGTTGTTTTATTGTGAACGCAGTACTTTAGCAGTAATGCAGTAATTCATACAAACAGACAGACAGATATACATTTCTAAACATGATTAAAATTAAATTAAATATTCTATTACTTATAAAAGTACAGATACATTAGATTTACATTCTTATATAGATAATTAAAATTGCGGTCTACGTATCTCTACTCATCCGCCATATTTGTTTCCCTTGATTTATAGGTCGATAACCTTTTGACATGAAATTTACTTCGAAAACAAAATGGCGGCGTATCAGAAATAATTCTCCAGATGTTATTACAAAAAAATACGAAACGAAGTCGCAGAAACGAATTAGCGTTTAATGAATTCTTATTAAACAACTGTATAAATAAGATGATTTAGTATAAAAACTGTTATTCATGAGTATTATTTATTAGTCTTCTATAGGTCGCTAGTACTGATCGAAAACATGGTGTTGTGTACCAAAATTCTGTTCTTTACTACATTAGTAAGTGTTTTATATTACGTGTTTCTGTTTAATATTTTGCAATTTTCTTTTCCCTGCTCGTGTTTTACACCAAGTATGATCTGTATAATATGTTTCTCTCTTCCACTCTCCTCTTTCAAATATCAGTATCGACAACTATTATGTTGGTCCCATACCTGCGTGACGAAGCTTCGGCTACTTGTCGCGCTAAAAACTAACCTCAAAATGAATTTCGATTAAAACGCACAATAATGTTCGCACAACTATATAATTTTAATAATAGCTCGAAATTAACGTTTTTTGATTTCCTTTCATATGTGTAAAACGACAAAACCAGTTATCGTGCTGCGTCTATCGCCATTCAGTCCGATACTTCGTGACGCACAACGATAATGTCTTCCCACGCTTAAATTTACAATGATTATAGACAATACTTCGTGGTTTTGTACGCACTTGCGTGGTATGAGAGTAGGATAATATGGTAAACATCTTTAGAAACCCCTTTCAAGCTGCTGAAACAAACTAACTGGTACTTGGTGACAGATATTAAACTTGAGGATAGTAGACTTAAAATAAGTCCTACCATTTGAATGTGGTTTCAACACAATATTCTCCTTTACCGATAATTCTAGCTCGTTCAGAAGGATTTGAACTACGTTCATCGACGTGATATCCTAACAGACTAATCACGTAACTATCATCGCTTCGTATTCGCTCAATAGAACACTTCTTCATTTTCAGCTAGTCGCCATTGTGCCCGCACACAACACATTCTTCAAGGGCTTTGGGCATTCTAAAAAGGTAAGTCTAGTGAAACTTTGATATAGTCCTTGAGATATAATTTTCCTTTTGAAAATACGCTAATCTTAAAAAATTTCATCATCCCTTTTTGTATTTTATAGTCTACTGCATACTCGCGCAGGTTTTAATTTTTTTGTCCTTCACAGTACATTACCATATAATAAATAAAAAGGTAACTTAATATCAGTCTGTTAATTCTGTCAATAGTTTTCAAGACCTCCTTATCGGCTCCTATCTCACTCACTTTTTCCTTTCACATAAGTCTTGTTCTGGCAATAGGCAAAAAACAAAAATAGAATTATCAAAATAGGTACACCCGTTCTAAAAACCTTAGAAGGGAAGTAATTGTTATAAAAAATGTATGTCAGTAAGTATCCTAATCAAGAATACATCCCAATACATTCTTAATAATTTAAAGTATGTCCGGAAAAACTTT